>OX457041.1:23619389-23659389 GCA_949752735.1 Lumbricus terrestris | reverse complement strand
TAAAATCGAATTGGATTTCTTCGCGCATCATGTCCATTGTCCAAGCAGATATGCAAGTCATGCCTTTGAAAACTACAAATTAATACAGGATTTTGTAATAGTAAAGCATAGAATTGTAGAATTTGATGGTCACCGGTGCATGTACTCAGTTGGTGAGCATATTGCCCCACTGACCTCCTGTAGAGCCCCTGCACTTGCAGTTACATGTATACCTTGGTGGATACGAGCTATTTCTGATTGTATTCACCATCCTCCTTCGCTCTCCCATGGTTTTTTATTTGATATTTTTATCAGTGCATGAGTCATGCAGAGATCTCCTCGGTCACCTATGACATGCGCCTCCACCAGTCACTTTTTGTTTACCGCTGTTATCGCCTTGCATGGGCCGCAGATCCGTACAACAGGATGCCCAGCACTATGACATTGTAATGATGAATCTTAGTCTTTGAACTGCCTCCCTTTCTTCTCCAATATTCTTTTAAGTCTCACAAACGCAGCAGTTGCCTTAACTGTACGTAAACTCACCTCCTTATCGCAACCGCTGCCTGCAGTTGTTATCAAGTTACAGAGGCAGAGTGTGTTATAAGTCAGTCATCTACGGAACCAAACCTCGAACTCCGCCACTGGTTGTACTCTGCCAGTGCCAGTCGCAAGCCTGGATAAAGGAGGAGGGCGACACTAATCATCTTTGATATGGCGGTGTAGTTAAACATGACATTGTAACAAGCAAGGAACCAAGCCTCCTCGTCCTCGATCGCAGTGGCAACACTACAGCAGGGTAAGCCAAGTCAAATGCCCTGGTCAAAACAACCTTTGCCCTGGTCGTTACCCGGCCAGACTGTTTGCCCTGCTCAGAATATATTATTTGGTGATTATAAATAGCCCTCTGCGCTGGTTACGTTTGTTTGTTTGTTTGTGCACTTGTTATAGCGCCCCTTCAGCTCTCTCTACTCAGAGGCGCTACCTAATGCAGAGCGGACACTGCATCGGAGTTTCACGCCGGAGCGCTGAGCAATTGCGAGTGAAGGACTTGCCCAAGGTCCCTACGCAGCGACTTGAGGTGGATTCGAACCTTGAACCTTCCGACTTCAAGGCAACGACGCCACCACTACACCACCGCGCCCCACGTGCAACGTGTGTGACTGCCCTGGCTATTCTTTCTTCACAAGAAATGAAACGACCTCAGACTCTTGCGCCGCAGCTGTTCAATCGTCATGAGTTCGTGGCGGTCCTATATCTGTCCACCATACAGCAGCAGAATCTTTTGTTTTGTCGGTTAAAAGTGATTCAGTCCTCGCCCCGTCTTCCTGTATTCTGTGCGTTAAATCTTCCATACCATGAACAATATATAAGCCAGCATACAGGACAATAGCGTCGGCGACATCACAATAAATTAACCGGTCGCCACTTCCCCTCCCCCCAGTGCCGCTATCGTCATCACCCAATTCAGACATTGAGTTTCCAGCAAATTCTTGTATATAATTTGTAAATAAGACTGCCGATGCATCAGGTTTAAAAAAATTATTATTTGGCGCATCAACATGTTATAAATTTCGCCATTCTAATAGAATACCGGTACTCTATATGCTTGCATTTCTATTGCTTCGGTCTCAGTTGGCTGTTGGTTTGTGGTGCTGGTCCTGCACTGATTTCGTTCGTTAAGTAAGCTTATAGGAATACCGGTTTCTCTGTCAGAGATAGGGACCGTATAGTGTGTAGGCCTATATCTAAAAGTTAATGACGATATTTCTCGAACAACGCTGCGCAAACGTGTGGCGTCTTTCGCTTTATAGACAGTGCTTGGTTCTCCTTATAAGTTCGCTAAATTTACCACGCCACTGTCTTGTTACAATAATTGGCAATCATACAGTAGGATATTATCCTTAGACCTATATATGTAGATGATTCTCAAACCTCAAGGCTACATTTAGTTTGACAGTCATACTCCAATTCATTCGCGTAGCTCTTTTCCACCGACGTTAACGATACTTAATTAGTCAAAGATAATGACGGACAGGTAACACAGGTTCCTCAATAACGTAGGGCGTAGGCATACGGATGAAATAGTGGTAGGCCTGCATAAAATTATATATGCTGTTGGGCACACCACAACAGCTGAAACGGTCACTGAACGATTTCAATTCCTTAAACTACGAGATCAACCTATCGCATTGATTTATTTGTTTCCCTATACAATATTAATCGAAATCACTTAATTAATTAAATAATAATTAATAAAATAATAAACCCTAATCGTGACTATACGTTTTGGAGATTATTTGTTTACAATATTATTATTTAATCAGTATCAGCCCTATATAATTATATACACATAGCCTATACAAGATACATATGCTATATATATTATTTATATATATATATACATAGGCTATATGTAAACACATAGGATATATGCATAAGCTATATATAGGCTATATATATAATGGGTGTGTATGTAGTAAGCCAGTTGGGCAGTGTATTGTGCACTTTATAATTAGCTTTATGTTACAGTAGGCCTACTCTATATATTATGGCTGCACAAACCCCTAGAGAGCAATATTTGTCGCGGAAAAGATTTGCTGAAGAAGCTGTCTGAATAATGTATATCATCTTGACAGAACAAGTTGCGTGGAGTTAAGCATTAAAGGCAGTTGATGAAGAAACTTAATTGATGTTTTGAGCAAAAAACATTGTCGTAAACTGTGGCGTTATACACCGTGAGGCATAAAAAAGGAAGCCCCTAGAAAAATCGTTATTATTTTTACAATATTCAAACAATGTCAATGAAATTCAGAAAAGTTATAGCTAAATAGCAGACAATGTAAAATAATTAACAGTTTTTACTCAAACTTTACTCAAGCCTTAAGCTTCTACGCATGCGCGAAGTCGCTTGCGCCATTCACGCACGCCGAGTCAATAAGTCGCTGGTCAGGATCGTTCCAAGCTTGCATTATTCGCTTACGAAGATCTTCAACATCACGGACCTGTGTTTTGTACACCATTTCCTGCATGCATCTCCATATTGTATAATCGACGGGATTCAGATCTGGGCTGTTAGGGGTCATAGTGTAGGAGTTATGAAGTCAGGAGTTTCATTCGTCAGAAGTGCAACCGTTTCTCGAGCTCTATGCGCTGGATCACCATCTTGCTGGAAAATGTAAAATTCAGAGTGTTCTCGAATTTAAGGTAGAAGGCCTTCCGTGAGAAAACATCTCTGTAGTATGATTGGCCGTTGATTTTACCTCCGGTTTAACAAAGTCAAATGACGTGCACCCCAGAGAAGAAATACCGACTGACACCATCGTGGATTTGCTAACGCTGGACGTGTGCGTAAAAGGCGGTCGGCTGCAATGTCTCTCTTTCGAATCCCAACTGCTACATACAGACGATCGTTTTGAGTATTGCTAGGAGAAGCAGGAAGTGGTGTACAAAACAAAGGTCCGTGATGCTGAAGATCTTCGTAAGCGAATCATGCAGGCTTGGAACGATTTTGACCAACGAATTATTGACTCGGCGGTGCGTGAATGGCGCAAGCGACTTCGCGCATGCGTAGAAGCTAAAGGCGGACTGTGTGTGCACAAATTGTAAATTAGTTTACATTACCTACTATTTAGCTATAACTTTCCTGAATTTCATTGACGTTGTTTAAATATTGTTAAAATAATAACGGTTTTTTCAGGGGCTTCCTTTTTTATGCCCCGCGGTGTATATGTGGATTGTTAAATATTACGTGCTACTGAGTCTATATAATAGCCTATACCGTATAGTGATTTTCTTTTATTATACGTAGGCCTACATGTAGAGTTCAGACTTTGAAAAGTACAATAGAGATAATAAAAATATAGTAGGCCTAAGTGGTAGATAAGACGACAAGGTCTAGAATCTGCACGTGCAGTAGACAATTAAGAAGACAGGAGAGATTGGGGTCGACATTTAGAGTTGACAATGATGATGGTATATAATGTTTTTTGAGACGGAGACAGGGAGACAAAGAATGAGCCGGACAGGCAAAGAGGGCAGACAGGGAAAGGGAAAAAAGCAGACAAAAACGTTTTTGAATGTGCCGTGCATATAGATGACCGGGTCAGAGAGAGAGTGGGGTCAACAAAAGCGGCATTAAATAGCTGGCACGAAGCATCATAGCCTCGCAAAGAGACCCACGCCGGTGTGGCGGCGGCGACAGAGTCGGCGCGGGTCTCTCGCTTCGTCAGCGCCGGAAAATTAAGACGTATTACCGTCTTTTCGTTGAACGTTGCGTGATGCAAGTGCGAGAGAAGCTCATCACCAAGAGGCCAGTGCGCAGCCGAGTCAGTCTGTTTCTGTGACTGTATGTTTGTAGGTATGCGTGTGTCTGCCTGTTTATGTTGCGTGTGTGTGTGTGTGTGTGTGTGTGTGTGTGTGTGTGTGTGTGTGTGTGTGTGTGTGTGTGTGTGTGTGTGTGTGTGTGTGTGTGTGTGTGTGTGTGTGTGTGTGTGTGTGTGTGTGTGTGTGTGTGTGTGTGTGTGTGTGTGTGTGTGTGTGTGTTGGTAAACGTTCTACCTCCGAGAGTTGGGCAACGTCTTGTTTTGTCTTTTAAATTCTGGTGGTCAAGTGAACTTTTAAAGCCGAGGAATTTGGATGTTTCAACTTTCAACTATATAGGGAAATTATCATATTATAAATAAATAATTTATTATCTGTGATCTGGACACTTCCTAGTGGCTCTTAAAATTATACGACTATACTTTTACAAGGTCTAAGGATTAAGACAAAGCTTAAAATGACGGGTCCAGTGGATGACTTTGCACCTGGCAATACAGTACAGGTGCATCTCTAGAGAGATTTAAATCAAAACTCAAGACATATCTGTTTAAACAATCATAGGCCTATAACTGACCGATAGGAATGTCATGGTTGGTGATGCTATAATATTGAATTTAGCCTATATACTTGTGCATAAATGAATAATAATCCCAGCCGTGAGTCTGTCTTTCGTTGGCTCATTAAAAGTCTTGACGATTCAATATCCACTGTAGGCCTATGTATAGCCACCTTTTCATATTCAGAGGAATTCCATGGCAGATACGAGATTGGTTAATCTTCAGTGTCTTTCCATGTCCTCTATCCTTCCAACCAAAACTGTGTGGTTGTCGTCCAGTGATTTTATTTTCTTACTCACCACGTCCAACTGCTGATCAATTTGAGTAGGCCTAGTTTCTCGAGAATGAGCTGTTGCGTGGATCTTGGCAATCTCGCTGATATCAGAGCGCAAGCAGCTTTCCTTGCAGCAGAAATGTTAATAATAAGGATGATAAAAAATAATATAGCAAATAATAATTATACAATAGACAAACTGCCATCTGCGAAGGCTAGGCATTCCAGAACATCGCCTCCTCCTCCTAAGTTTTGCGATCCCGATTCCCGAGTGATCATAATTATGTCGCATTGTCGTCTTTGTGCCGTCGATTCTTGGAGCCCTATATAGCGACCGCCATGGTCAACCTTCTCCATGATCTCCAGTCGCGTCCCTCAGTTCCTCTTTGTTATGTCTTCTTGTTTCTACAGCTCAGGTTGATTCAGTGTGTTCCGGCTGCATGATCCGTTATTGCACTTGCGGAATTGTTGCAGTCGCTTCATGATGTCGGCTCTCCATCCTTCCGCTCTTTCCCAGTAGTTCTTAGGTCGCTCTCCGGCCTGGGTGTATCACCTTGAGCGATCATCGTTGTTCCATAGTTTGTGTTTTCATAATTATTATGTACCTCGGAAAATAATAATAATAAGACGATTTGTATTGCGCCGTAGCTCAGACGAGGTCGAAGACTCGAAGGAAAGGGCACTGCATGTACACGAGTCCAAAAAGTTAATGGCAGTTATAGGCCTATGATTGTTTAAACATAAATGTCTTGAGTTTTGATTTAAATCCCTTTAGAGATGCTCCCACTATATTATTGATGAATTTCTTGTTGATTGGCGTCTGTATAGATTTGAATCTAACTAAATAAATTGGGATAGGAAGTGGAAGGCAGGGAGGGAAAGGGAGGGAGGGGTAGGATCCCGTAGGGAGGAGGCCAAGAAAAGGAAGAAAGGAGGAAGGATTCAACCTGACCTAGTGCTCCAGCCTCCAAGACCATTAAATCAAAAGCCTGGTCATCACCTCATCTCGTTTTAAGAACAAACTCTTCGATTTTCTTTCAACATCCTTCTGACTTCATTTCTTGTCACTTCATACCGACGGCGGCCATGCCTAAAATGCATGTCTCAACCCATTTTTTCTGCCATCGCTTACATTTATCAATTTTATACAACACGGGCTAATCCCAGCAGCAGCAGCGACAGCAGCGGCAGCAGCAGCAGCAGCGTATACCTTATAAGCACCATGTCACGTGATCGATTGAGTGGAGTGCTGCGATCGACTTGGTCCGGACGAGAACTCAACGACTCGATCTGCTTCGGCGACTTCTTGGGCAGTAAAGTCTCTTGACCAAAACTGCTGGTGACTGTTGCATTTTTATATTCCAGTTCCTATTTCAAAGACATGCAAATGTTTCAATGCGTCTGCTGGAATTGCATGCATCGTTCCACGAATCTACAGGACACAGATTGTATTTTATTTGTTGGCATTTCCAATTCGGAAGGCGACAATGTTTTTGTTTCCGAAAAAAGATAGCGTGACAATTCGCAAAAGTTTCCGTGACTTCCAAAAATGCAAATGCGAAAAAAGGTTTATTTATTTGCACTGAATTTCGTATTAAGTTCTTCTGGAATAGTCGTGTGTTTACAAGAGATTAGGCTAATTCCGACATTAGAATCACGTCAGACTTTTTGCCACGTAGCCGAAATGATTACATGTATACAAGAATTCATAGCATATATGCTCTCTTTAAAGGAACAGACGGCTAATTCATCATCATCATCATCATCATCATCATCATCATCATCATCATCATCATCATCATCATCATCATCATCATCATCATCATCATCATCACCATCATCATCATCATCATCATCATCATCATCATCACCATCACCATCATCATCATCATCATCATCATCATCATCACCATCATCATCATCATCATCATCATCATCATCATCATCATCAGTTCCTGACCCCAGCCATTTTGATGGCGATAGACACGAATTAGTCATCTTCCTTGTCCTTAGTTATTTTATCACTGGTCCATTGCGCGTCCTTATTGTGTTATGTTCTAAAAAAATTTTTATCTATCCAGCGTTGTCTTCATCCATTTTTGATTCATATTCCTTCGAATCTTCCACGAAGAACAGCGCTTGCATCAATTATAAGTAAGTACATTTGTGTCGAAAGATATTTTTGGGGTAAATGTTCGCCGTGGCGTAATTCAATATTCTCCGTTGCATGGGTTTTAGCGTTGATCGCATACAGGTTGGTTTGACGAAAAGAATTTTTCGCCATAAGTAGGTCTGGAAGTCGGATTGCTAAAGTAATATGAATTTCTATTGAAATAGAAGTGGGATCGGTGAACGGAAATCTTGCTGAAGTTGGAGCTGGATGGATGAAATATAGACCTAATTGTTATTTAAATATAGGTTGGATTGATAAAAGAAAGTTGTTGCTCAAAGAGAAGCTGCTTGGATTGACCACAGAGATTCTTGCCTAAAAGCAAGCTGGATTGATCAAAAGGATTCTTGCCAAAGCAGAAGTCGGAATGATGAAAAATAATTATGCTGCGCCATGCGAATAAAGGCGAATTGTTTATTACGCATAATCGAACGTATATATAGGCCTACCCACTTTTCGTTGAATTTCATTTAATATAATATGCCACGCCTTAGTCGAGTCCTCTTTTCAGGACACGTATAATAATAATAGTTAGAGGGAGAGAAGAAGAACACGTGTCCTGCAGAGGGGGTTTGACGAAGTGACTGGAGCAACACACTATGAACTGTTGGCGATTGCCGGATGGCGGACGAGCACCAGTTGAGACGTCCCCCGTCTAACACAAAGAGACCTCCTCTATTATCGCTCTCTTCCAATTCGCCGTTGATGAATGCGAACGTAAATTTCCGCCGACATTCTTCCTCTGCTGCAGCTGTGGTCACAAACTTACTGTCTCGTGCACAAATACTCACACGTACTCTATATACATGTACGCTCGTATGACCACAAATATACACAGCGACTGAAGGGTAGAGAGAGACGGAAACAAATATATATCAAGGCAGACAGACTGAAAAGCCGATAAAGAGAAATAAGCTCATTCATTCATTCACTAATTCACTAACTCGCTCACTAACTGACTTATTGACTGCCTGGCTATATCACTGATCGACTAACTAACTGGTTGATTAACTACATGTATACTGTCTGTCTGATTGACTGACCGACTGTTTGACTGACTGACTGGCTGACTGACTGACTGTCTGACTGACTGACTGACTGACTGACTGACCGACCGACTGACTGATTGACTGACTGACCGACTGAGCGACCAACCGACTGGCTGGCTGACTGACTGACTGACTGACTGATTGACTGACTGGCATGTTTCTTGAGTACCCGGTAGTCCTTGTCTGTAACAGAGTTATGTGCAATTGTAGGCTACATGTAGGCTATAACATGGTAGTTAGGTCTAAATAAATAGCCTATCGCTGTGGTGGAGTCAATCTTTAAATTTCGTAGGATAGATCTATTTGTGGTGAAGGGTAGGTTTAACGACGAAGGTCAAGACCAGGTCAATACGACGAAATCCTGTTCTTTCTCTTTCTTTCAATGCATAATTAACAACAACAATCAAGAACAACAACGAAAGACTGTTGTGTAAGGTTCCTCTTAAAAAATTCCTGACCTCTTCCTGTCCATCCAAATGCTGCAAAATCTAACACCGTCAAGGACCAAGGCGCTGCAGCATGAATACAGAATGCTGACGCAATACAAACGATTGAAGTCTATTATAAGAGGGTTTCCCTAGAATGTAAATCTCACCGAAGCAGAGCGTATAGGCTTATAGGCTAGTTATTATTAGGCTTCGCGTGAGAGCAGAACCTGTGCAATGATTTAGTGTATGGAGTTGCAGGCTGTGAATTGAACATTAACCCTGTGCTCTACTGGAATTGACCTAGGCCTATTTGTGACACGCAGCCAAAGCGTTAGTCACATGTAGCCTCAGAATGGTTCCGATTATGCACGGATCATCATAGCATCCGACTTCGCAATGAGGCATTTGACAAAACAAACTTCCTCACGATGGCGCTTATATAGCTGGACAGTCTTGCGCATGCGTGCTGAGTTGTTGTCTACGAAGGTCGACTTCTCGTCGGTCGGAATTAATTCTATGGCAGACACCAGACGGGAAGTTCCATCTGACCGTATAATGCCAAAACGCCGCCTACCGTATATGCGATTTCATGATGTGTGACCCCCGTCGCTAAAAGCACGCTGCGTCACCGCAGGAAGTCTGTGGGGAAGCAAAGGCAAACGACTGGAATAATGGTCAGTTATTGAAATCTCCTGCTTTGTCGAGCCGACATCTTTGCCTCGCTTAAAATGTCGTCTATAGCTGGCTTTGATGTCGGCGCGATGGGTTCACGAGGTTAGACGGGTCACCACATATGTATGTAGCTATACGCATGCATGAATGATACATAAAAAAAGAATATATGCATGTAATACAATGTTCACAAACACACACAAGAATACATAAAAGTTATACATGCATGCATGGGGCGTACAGCCGTTGGGCGCGGTTGTGTAATGGGTACATGTATGTTCGTTGCCTTGCAGCCGGAGGGTTGCAGACTTGCAGGTTCGAATCCACCTCAAGTCGCCGCGTAAGGACCTTGGGCAAGTCCTTCACTCTCAATTGCTCGTACGCTTCGGCGTGAAACTCCGATTCAGTGTCCGCGCTGTTGTCGGAAGCGCTTCTGAGTAGAAATTTTGAATTTGCGTAATAACAAGTGCATATGCATACATACATGCACGCATGCATACCTATGCCCTGCATACATTTATGCAGGCATGTACAATGTACATGCGTATATACAGGGTGGGCCAGAAGTTTTTGTTCAACTTTGAAGGCCTATAACTTAGGCAGTTTAGCAAGTAAGTGTCTGCTTAATGCATCAAATTAAAGGTCGTTATATCAGCTACAAATGCTCAAAAATTTACATTTTTAGCTTTAATAATAATTGCGTAAAACTACTGTACTGAATAAGTATCAGTTTACAATGATTTTAATTCGTCTATCTTGCAAAACACAATACTTGGAAAATTAGTCTTTGCAAGTTTGCATTATTGATAGCCATTAAGAAATCCAAGAATTATTTAATCAAATAAATATTCAATGTGTCTTCCACGAGCTCGAATGACTGCATGAATGCGACGTGCCCATTGATCTATGGCTCCATTGATGAGTTCCTGGCTGATCTCAGTCCAGCAACGAGTGATGACGCGCTTCAGATGCTCGACGTTTACTATCCGTTCACGATAAACCCGTTGCTGCAAAGCACCCCAGATTGAGTAATCAACGGGGTTTAAGTCAGGGCTATTAGGCGGCCAGTTATGTGGTTCGATGAACTCAGGAACGTTCGCGTTCAAAAACTCCACGGTATGACGAGAACGATGAGCGGGAGCTCCGTCTTGCTGAAAAACGAAATCATTTCCAGACTTCAAACGCATATCTGGCAGTAATCCACGTCCAAGTACCTCATCACGCTGTTTACTTTGGCCTTGGGTGTCACAAAGAATGGAGCAGTTTTGCCGAGATTGGAGACAGCCACTGAAACCATGACGCTTTGAGTAAAGTGATGTTGTCAGCGGTAGCCTACGTGCCGAACGAGGACGGCCAGTAACAGGTTTACGTGTAGAACTTGCACTCGCGTCAATTTGTCTAATTAATCGGTTGAGATTGTTTTTACTCCAGTTTCTAGCAGGAAATTCATTCATCATTTGATATGTATTTAAATGTTTTTCAATTCTTAAAATTCGAATCAAAGTCCTGTCATCTTCTGTTAACGGCGCCATGATGAAATTATTGTTTACGTCAGAAAACAAGGTAGGTGCGGTACACAATAATTATATGGCGCGTAGTGCAAGCTACCGTAATGAAATTTGTCGGACTTATAGCTGATATAACGACCTTTAATTTGACGCATTAAGCATACACTTACTTGCTAAACTGCCTAAGTTATAGGCCTTCAAAGTTGAACAAATACTTCTGGCCCACCCTGGGTCAAAAGTATTTGTTCAACTTTGAAGGCCTATAACTTAGGCAGTTTAGCAAGTAAGTGTATGCTTAATGCATCAAATTAAAGATATTTCACTCTAGTATTAACTCTAAAAAAGTCGAACTGATACTAGTTTAGGTTTTAATTATATACTAGGAACAGCGCTAGCTACCATTTTTTGTCATTGCTGACGCATTATGACGCCGTTTCCCCGGGAAATTCTATCGTTTTTTGCTAAAACGCGCGTAGACACGATCATTTTGGGTGTTTGTAGGGTCCCTACCATGAATATCTTCTAATCGGAAAACCACGTCCTTTCAATTTTGCCAACAGCCGTGCACTGCCATGCGCTGCTTCAGACGCTTGCACACTGCCAGCGGTTTCTTTGCGTAAGAGCTGGAGAGCTCGCTGGACTTCTCGTCGACAAACTGCTTTAACTTTAGGTCTATAATCTTTTCCAATACGCTATTCAGTGCTTCTAAGACTGCCTGTTTTGCGCTGAATTTGCATGCAGGGCCTGCCCTGGTCATTGTCTTGACTGCAAATGTACGCGGACACACGAGCAATGTTAGCGGATGTGAGCGCCGTGCGCTACGATTCCCATGGTTTGCGATAAAGTCCTGTTTTATCAATTTTCCGTAGCAGATAATTCAAGGTATTGTCTATTCCATCCACTGTTAGAATATTCGTCAATCATTTGAAACGAATTAGATCCCTTATCAGTTCTTAAACTTAAGATCGAAACGCGATCATCGTCTGTCAACGGCGCCAGTTTGCGTCACAAACGACAGCAAAATATAGTAGCTAGCGCTGTTCCGGGCATATAATTAAAACCTAAACTAGTATCAGTTCGACTTTTTTAGAGTTAATACTAGAGTAAAATACCTTTAATTTGATGCATAAAGCATACGCTTACTTGCTAAACTGCCTAAGTTATAGGCCTTCAAAGTTGAACAAATACTTTTGGCCCACCCTGTATATACATACATCTGCAGGTGATGCGTAAAATCGGGATATCATCTATATCCCCAGAAAATTGAGGGCATGCGTAAAATCATGGAATTTGTATTCATTCATTCAGTCCTTACGGATATTTACAGAGCGCCCCTTCAAGGTTGCTACTCGGGGGCACCCCGACATCGAACCACGACGGAAAATGATAATTATATACACAAAAAATGAACGGTCAAGTTAATGGGGGTCATGGTTAGGGGTTTACGTATACACGTAAGCTCCAATTATATACATATTCACCATGGGCGCCCGCAGAAATTTTTGCAGGGGGGGGCAAAAACATTTACGACAGGTCTGTTCACGGCTAAATTTTTTAGTAGCAAGATCTTGAAAAAACAAATCTGGGAAATTAAGAACAGGGTATTTTCAGATAGGTTTTAATGCAAATTTCTCAATTTCATCTTGTGTATCATTTTTAATATGAATTGTTTTCTTAGTGGGAAGAAATATGTAAAAACGTTTATGTTAAAAAGTAGGTTCCTGAACCGGCGCTAGCCTATATAAGTCCAGAGAATGAATGAACGCATAATTGAATGGAAAGAAGGTGTCAGTTTTAAGGGATAAGTGCTATCTAGCTACTTCTATATGGTAGGCTAATTGTAATTTTTAAGCTTCTAAAGTGCCACTCGAAAGCCAATAACAGGGCACCAGCTTATTCACAAACGCTGCATCGAGTCAGAAGCTCAGAATGCTGTTCAAAGGGTAGTCATAAAGAGGTCCGATTCCGCTGGCCAGAGGACCAGAGTAGATGTTAATGCGGGTGTGGTTTTGGAAGGTGGAGGATCAGATGAAGTATCAATACTGTTGAACGAGTGGTGATAACCAGAGCCCCTTATCCAAGTTTTTCTACAGTTTGACCTCCCTGGATTCTGCGCTGACAGCATGCAAAATAGGCAAAATGCAGCTTGGCTTATAGCATACTTGATTTATATAATTATAATGCTGGTGAATAAGCATAATATCTACTGAAGTAATTTCAATGTGCTACTGAGAAATTTCAAATGTTTGCATAAGTGTAGGCCTCTAATTTATTGATAATTAATTTGTGTGCAATTGTGAAAGGTTGCATTACAGTGAGATTTGTAATGTAATGCAATGTAATGCAAATCTAGTAGGTCATAATCGATAGGCCTACTATTTGCATAGGCGCCCGCATGAGGGCTAAAAACCAATCAATGGCCATTGTTGCATTTTAGCAAGAGCTTGAGAAATGCAAGGCAGAAAACTAAGAGCACTTTTATTTCTATAGAGATTACTATACGTATATTTATGGCTTTCACTGTGTATCATTCGTATCACAAGTGCTTTAATGCGAAAAAATGGTTAAATACCCAAAAGTAGTAGTTATAAAAATAAATGTCAACTTTCCAGGGGGGGCAAGTGCCCCCCCTTGCCCCTATGTGCGGGCACCCATGATATTCACAGGGTGTATTCTCTAGGAATATACTATTATTATACGTTATCCCAGAAATGCATTTACCCTGTAACTGTTAACATATACATTTTCCCTGTAGAATACACATTTTCCCTGTTACATAGACATTTTCCCTGTAACATATACATGTACATACACGTACAATATACATTGTGGGTGCGGTAGTGTATGGGTAAGTTCGGTACCTTGGAGCCGGATGGTTGCGGGTTCTAGTTCACCTCAATCTGCCACTTAGTGAACCTGAGCAAGTCCTTCACTCGCAATTACTCATGCGCTTCGGCGCGAAACATCGAGTCAGAGTCCGCGCTATAGGCCCACAGTAGTTGGGAGCGCCTCTAAGTAGCTATATCTTGAAGGGGCTCTATTAATAAGTATACTCGTATATATATATATATATATATATATATATATATATCAGTGGCGTAGCCAGGAATTTATGATGGGGGGTTATGGCCTGGCCGGTTGTCGTTCTGTGAATAAGCTGGTTCCCGCGACTTGGCTTTTGTGGGCGCTGTAGAAGTTTCGAGATTACGATTCTTGACACCAACCCAACAGTAGCCTATGTATTATAATACAGTAAATAAAAGGAGAATAAAGTATCAAAAGATCAAAGGGAATAAAGTAAGAAAAAACAATTATTGTTACTACAAACAAATATTTATTTATTTATTTAAGTGTTTATTTATTTAAATAACCCTTTTATAAACTGTTTCCTAAGCCAATTGCGGGTTTAACCCCATAAACCCCTTGTCTACGCCACTGACATACATACAAAATACATACATACAATAGGCTATACATATATACATACATATACATACATACATACATACATACATACACACACACATACATACATACATACATACATACACACACACACACATACATACATACATACATACATACATACATACATACATACATACACACATACATACATACATAAATACATACATACATACATACATACATACATACATACATACATACACACACACACATACATACATACATACATACATACATACATACATACATACATACATACATACATACATACATACATACATACATACATACATACATACATACATACATACATACATACATACATACATACATACATACATACATGCATACATACATACATACATACATACATACATACATACATGCATACATATCACATACATACATACATACATACATACATACATACACACACACATACATACATACATACATACATACATACACACATACATACATACACACATACATACATACATACATACACACACACATACATACATACATACATACATACATACATACATACATACATACATACATACATACATACATACATACATACATACATACATACATACATACATACATACATACATACATACATACATACATGCATACATATCACATACATACATACATACATACATACACACACACATACATACATACATACATACATACATACATACATACATGCATACATATCACATACATACATACATACATACATACACACACACATACATACATACATACATACATACATGCATACACACATACATACATACACACATACATACATACATACATACATACATACATACATACATACATACATACATACATACATACATACATATATACAGGATAGACCTGCACACATGCCTTCACATATAATACTTATAGAATGCGAATGTGACACCGACTGCCTATACTGTATACCGTTTGCTCTTAAACTGTCCGACCGTTGCTGCATCTTTAAGAAGCGGGTGTTCGCCGCATTCCTCCTCGGTCTAACCATCAAACGAGGAGTCTTGGTATTTTGATACCTGAGATCATTTGCTGCGAGGTACGCAAGAATTCCGGGAATTGACTGCGTTATTAGCATATTGCCTGTCTGTGTTGCACCTGATGTCCATCGTGTCTGCTTATCTGCTACATGCATTGTACACTGTACAGTCAAACAGAAAGGAAGACAGACTATTTTTCAGGCATTATCACCATACGTAGCCTATGCGTGCACGGTACCCAGTCCACGATGAAAGACAAATATCTCGATTTCTAACTCCGCCGTCATTACCATAGAGTAGTGCCAATCATAGTTCTAAAAAGCGGTTTTTTCGTTTTTATTCTTCTACGAAAAAAAATTCGTTTTTCATTTTTCCCGTCTGTTTCTTCCGTTGTTTTTAAAAATATTTTTACGTTGCCATATTTATTTATTTTCTGCTGCCTGTAATTATTTTCCTTAATTTTATTTTCGTCTCCGTGCCTTGAAGGATGCCACTAATTCAGGTTGCCATATTTGGCCGTTTGACTTGTTTATCTTCTTCCTTCTTTTATCTTCTCCTCCGTCATCGATATGACAATGAGGCCTTTATGAAATGTCTCCAAGCTTCTCTGTTCCTGATTGCTGATTGTTTCTCTGATTTCGGCTAAGCTGGTTTCCTTCTCTCTCAGGTCTTCTTTGATGTTGTTCATCCAGGACTTGTTTATGCTTATTAATAAAGCTCAGGGCTGTTTTTAAGGAATTTTTAGAACTGCACAAACCCTTCTTGCCTTGCCCATCCTCCATGGTAAATTACTCCCAATCGGTGGAAAATGGCCTTTTTCAACTAGTTTTAACTGCACAGAAGTGCTTCTGCATGTTTCTGCAACTGCACAAATCCATTTAGAACTGCACATTTTGTGTACAACTGCACGTTAAAAAAGCCCTGATAAAGCTGTTATTTTCTGCTGATAAGAATTAAATTGCATTAAAAAGGAATTTTATTTTAAACTGTAGTACACGATGCACTCGTCTTCTATCCTCTTCTATCCACTTCTATCCTCTTCTATCCTCTTCTATCCTCCTTCTTACTTACTTCTATCCTCTTCTATCCACTTCTATCCACTTCTATCCACTTCTATCCACTTCTATCCACTTCTATCCTCTTATTTCTTACTTCTTACTTACTTCTATCCTCTTCTATCCTCTTCTATCCTCTTCTATCCACTGCTATCCTCTTCTATCCTCTTCTATCCTCTTCTATCCACTGCTATCCTCTTCTATCCACTGCTATCCTCTTCTATCCACTTCTATCCTCTTCTATCCCCTTCTATCCACTTCTATCCTCTTCTATCCTCTTCTATCCACTTCTATTCTCTTCTATCCTCTCCTATCCTCTTCTATCCTCTTCTATCCACTTCTATCCACTTCTATCCTCTTCTATCCACTGCTATCCCCTTCTATCCTCTTCTATCCACTTCTATCCTCTTCTATCCTCTTCTATCCACTTCTATCCTCTTCTATCCTCTTCTATGCACTTCTATCCTCTTCTATCCTCTTCTATCCACTGCTATCCCCTTCTATCCTGAACAACTGAGTCGGCGTCATTTTTCAAATCAACTCATATCCAGGAGGATGATCTCAGAGCGAGAATCGCACACAAGTCACTGAAGAGATGACAATATTCTGAGTACTTCGGGCTTAACGACACTTTTTCATATCGAAGATGATTAGTGACGGAGGCAGAGTACAACCTCTCACTCCACGTTTATATTGCGACCGAGCCACCCGCAGTAAAGTTCCGAGAAATTAATCTCTCATAAACCGACCGACCGGGAATCGAACCCGGGCCGCCGGCGTGGCGAGAGGGCTACCAACCCACTCGGCTACTCAGGATCTCTCGATAACAATATTCATCCTTCGTTACATTATATACTGCGTGAGACCAATCTGTGTAGCATATAATACGCGAAACATGTATACGCCTACAAGTCCGTAGCTAGGGGGTGTTTTGGGTGTTTGAACACCCCCCGAAATGGAAAATATGAAAAAATAATAGAATGCATTTACGAGCACATGACGTAAAAACCATTAAATAAAACCATGAAAACAACCCCCCCCCCCAAATGGAAAAATGTCAAAAGCAGAATTAATTAATTTATGACATTTTATGAAAATTTCGGCCGGATGACTAAAAATGTAATCAGTTTCTTGGGAAGGGAAATTGGTGGTGAAGCACCCCCGAAATCAAATTCTGGCTACGGCCTTGTACGCCTATGCTCAAGGTTTTTCTTATATAATAATAATCATCAAAATGCTTTACGAAATTAGTTTCGATAAAAATTAGCCTGTTAGGCCTACATTTATTGATGAACATCTAGAACCCATGCATATGAAATTTCATTCACATCGTTTTGCAATTAGACCACTAAGCTCTCTGTTGTCGGCGTGTATGCTTGCGCCTGTCTACCTGGCTGTCTGCCTGATTTTTTCTTACTATTACCATGGCACCAATTAATGACTTGATATATTATAAATTATATACGTCGGCTCAGTTCCTTTACATCCACAGCCGAAGAATTGAAAGCTGAGCTTAAAGAATCATTGGCCACCGTCTGCCTGCATGAAGCAGATGAGATGACATTCAGTTTGCAGGAAGTCCTTTGTATTTTTAGAATTATTATTTTATTAGTATTTTATTTATCAATGTCAAATCAGTTGCTAAATTTTGAAAAATGTTTCTGAGCAGCAGCAAGTCTTTGGTGGATCCTTCGCTTTGCAACAGTCTTCAACTCTTCATCCTATACAGATATACATGTAGGCCTATATAGTCAGCTCGGCACCCACCTCAAATTTCGGGAAAGTCTCCGCCCATGTATAGGCCTCACAAGCCGACAGCATATAGATTCTTTGAGTCAATTAGATATTGCTTTAGTTTTTTTAGAAGAATGGTAAAAGCTGAATTTACGTTTGAAAACTAAAATGGCAAAATTAAATTAGCTTTCGCAATCTAAAGAACGAATCACAGCAAAGGTATAAGTACAAATTTATGTCAAGTTGCTCCAGCGTAGTAAATGGTGTTGAAAATGTTTATTCCATGTAAACTACAAGTGTAGGCCTACATCTTTTGAAAATGTTTGAAGGGTCCAGGCGACCCCTGGCAAATCGCAGGGGTCGCGACCCACAGATTGAAAACCGCTGCTATAGGTTATAATTTCATGTAATTAACAGCATTCCTCTTCCAGCCAATCTCGTAGAACGATGCTGCAATAGCCTAATTATGTGTGTTGATAGGGAAAATGCCATATAATTATTTTTACATGTCAGTAAGATTTAAAAAATATACAAATGGCGTAGATATAAGGGGATGATAAGGCCATCATAATACCTGGTGCAGATAGCTGCTTTTATAACTGCAGCAGTGCAGGCCTACTTATAAACGTGATAAACAAAGGGCAAAATATCTACTTAAATATACAAATATGGTTGCCAGAATTACACAATAGGCTATATAGGCCTAATAACATTAATTAATTCATTACGAAAATTTGCATAATTCCTCTTCAAGAACACTACTCAAAGGCGTTCCCAACCTTGCAACGCGACCAAATAAGACGACCATAAGAGAAGAGGAAATGCAGTGTATGTATACATGAATGTCTGTAGAGTGTAAATCCGAGGAACCTAACAATATTTTCTGGCAAAGCAGGAATGCAGATAATTGAAGTCGACAACCATGCGCAAATCCCCGAATATGCGAAGGCCTAGACAGACACACAGGCGCACATGCATACGGACGTACAACCACACGTAGCCTAGTATACTCTGCTGTGAGAGCTGCTGCAGTGGTGTCGCTTATATTTGGAGACATGCATTGCAGGAGAAGCGTGAAAAATAGACCGCATAGTGAAACCATTAAGCTTCCTCCGCATGCTGAGCAATGGTGACGCGCGGCGGGAATTTAATTGTAGGGTGTGCTGCATTCACAGAAGGAGCACAGGAGTTCACGCTACATAGGCCTACATGCATCGTATACAGTATACACCAGTGCTGTCCAACCTTTTTGATACCACGGGCCGCAAAAGCAAGATTCTTGAAGCCGAGGGCCGCAACAGTAAACTTAAAATTTATTGATATATAAACATTGAAACGAGTATTGAAATTTAATGTGGAATTATTGTAACCTGTCTATCAATCTAGCCTACATGTATGATAGCTATCTGTTATGAAATTTATACACCGCCGGCTCAAGATAACTATTCAAAGGTACTCCCGACCCTGGAATGGCCAAAGAGGAAAGTCTTGAGCAGTTTATCGAAAGAGTTCATCAAGTCCCACAGGAATAAAAAAAATACTGAATAATAGCATATAGACTACACAAACCACGATTGTCGCCCAGCCACAGTTTGGCCAGCTCAGCTCTTCAGTATATAGCCTACGTTGCGCAATCAATTTTTCTGGCTAAGATTCACTTTTTGATTGGGGCGAATTTAAATCCTCCATCTCTGACTTTCATAAAAAAAATCGTCGATGCATGCCTCGGTCCTGGCTCTGTCTGGTCCGACGACTATCGTGCTTTTCTTTTCCAGGTTCTTTCTATAATCCTTAGCACCATATAATTATAGTTGTCGGACCAGACAGAGCCAAGACATCGACGTTCGTCATCCCTGGTCCCTGGGTCTCATATCGATGGTTTCTTTCTAATCATTAGGACTAGAATTAGACTATGTCTCTCGAAAGGAATGGTCAGCGTCACTTGCAGACGTGCTGGAACTCTATACACATCTCAGGAACTGACTATGAGTGAACGGTTTGGGACGGTTTGCAAAGTGAGTTTAGTTGAGTACAGTACTACAGTAATATGAGTTGTTAAAACCGAAAGTCGTGCGTCAATCTTCAGATAGACTACGGAAACCTAACCCCAGTAAGAGAAAGAAAAGAATAATTTTAGTTTTTGGATTGGCCTTCCTGATAGCATTCCAAATCGGCAACTGTCACAAAATCAACAAAGAAACATAAAAGCTCAAGTCGACCAGTGAATTTATCCCTTACTACATTTTACACAATTAAAGTGCACAAATTAGTGAGCTTGGGCGGGCCACTTGAAATCACCTCGCGGGCCGCATGCGGCCCGCGGGCCGCACGTTGGACAGCACTGGTATACACATTGATTTTGTAAGCACATAACTGTAGAGTCTATATTCAGCAGGCTATAGTTTTACATGAGCCTGCAGCGGTGGCTTCACAGGTGAGGCCAGGGGACCGAGCGACCCAACCAACTGAGTATGTGGCCTACACTGGATGCCCAAAATTCATGTCCAATACATTATGAAATCTGGTAGTAATTTTGATATTTTCAAAGCCATGTCTTACTTGTCTGCTTAAACATGATGCACAAAGAAATCTGATTTATGTTAATTGTGGTATTTTCACAGACACGATGTATACTTCGTAATCGTAATCTCGTAATTTCTAAAGCGCCACTGGAAAGCCAAGCGCGGGGCACCGGCTTATTCACGAGCGCTGCGTTGAGTTAGGAGGGTTGTCCGTGAGAGGAGTCCGTGGTGGTCCGGGTCGAGTTACCATAGGATCAGGGTCAAATGCGTTGAGTCAAAAGGGTTGTCCGTAAGAGTAGTCCATGGTGGTCCGGGTCGGCTCAGCGTCTTAATAATTGTATTGACCTAGAAACTACCTTCGTTATCCTTTCTATCATGAGATTGAGGCTGCTTGTGATCAAATTTCCGCTCGAGGGTCGTAGCTTCTCGCTCTATATAGTATATAGTAAAATTTTTGGCAGTAGGATGAGCGTTTTTCGGAAATTATTTGGTTATTATATCAAAGCCGTGTAGCTATAGCTAGGAGTGATTTGGGTGTTTGAACAACCTCCCCCAATGATATAATATAAGCATGAAAATAATGGTGTTTTTACTTGTACATGATGTGAGAACCACGTACAATGTATTGGCTGCCCAGAACCAACTGTGAGAGCCCACGACGCTTCTCAAAACCCATCAGTCAGCTGAGTCGGTTGCTTGTCGCCTTGCTCACGATCAAGTAGCCTAAGCACCCTCTGAAATAAAAAATCCTGGCTGCGGCCTTGAATCCTATAGTCCTTAATCGGCATTCGACAGGCCTACCCTATAGCAAAGATATCCAAAGTGAAATATTCGTAGGTCAAACACTGGCAGAATGAAGTTAGGGATCAGATAATTAATTATTGGAAGAGGTTAAATATTGCATTCATATTTCTTGTACTGTCGACGAAACAATAGACATTAGTAAAAAGGAAGCTCCATCTTTTGTTACGGGGCCTACAATTTTATCTCAACAAGAGTCAACGAATGCGTTCTAAATTTCAAACATTAGGCGGCTCAGTGACAATATGTAGAGTTCTAAGCAATTCGAAATGTTATAGGGTTCTGCAAGTCTGCAGGCAGTAGGTCTATAGGCCTACTACACAAGTAGTGTGTTGGCAAAATAGCCATGCGAATTTCTGGCTCTACTGCACACGACATTCTGGGACATCGCTCTGCATGAAAAGGACGCACAGACCGCATTTAGGAAACTTTTCTGCAAATTCAATGGCAACATCATTTCTGAACTAAGTAGAGAAATATCTGATAATTTCATTACCAGGTGCTGTTGTGATTGGTGCACGATCTTTAATGTCAAAACAAAAGTCTTTGTTTATGGCTACACGGCGTCCTTTGTGACATTAATTGTATAGCAGTAGGCCTAATGATAATGACCCGAGCTATGAAATTCCCCTCGCAAGTTAGGCCTTGTTTGTTTACAGCGTTCAGGTTCATTGACGACCAATATGCGTGTACCTTATAGCTACACCTACAACGTTGGTCAGATCTGCTTTGGTTTGTGGAACAAGATGTCATGGAATCTTCAGACTGCTGAACATAACAAATTAACCATTTTCTTTTATCAGTAAATTCAGCAGCCTGTGAACGAAAACTTGCACTTAGCAGTGGCGTAGCCAGTGATTTTTTCATGGGGGGGCAGTGGGGGTGGCAGCTTAAAATGATGGGGTGGCTACCGTTGGCAATTAAAGCGTGCATCGGCATCGGTATATTGCCATAGACCAGCGTTTCCCAAACTTTTTGGGCCACGGAACCCTTCGTGTCCTAATATTTTCTTGCGGAACCCCAATATCAACTAAACGAACTGAAGAATGCATAGTGCCTAGGAAGCATACTAATATGGGCTACATAGGCCTTCCAAAACACTATTGTAGAAAGTTTACTTCTCTTATCTGAAAAATTAAGTTGAACTTTTTTGAAAATCCCGACTCGTGGATCACAATATACTGAGAGTAGCGCACATGAAGTCTAGAATACTAAAAGCCCTTTTTCTTCTTTTTATGCATTTTTTCTACTAGCCTATGGGTTTGACACTTAAAAGTTGGATTCTTGTTGTTAGCTGTAGGGAGTGTAGGCCAATCATTTAAATCAAGAAAAGCGACCTAGAACCCAAGCTTACGATACAGTCACTGAATTTTGGTAAATTTTACACCAACCAGGCAACCAATGAAATTATTTGTCACAACTGCGCAGTAGGCCTACGATAATTAATTTGACTTAGCGGTAGATCTACTTTTTAAGCCGTCGCGTTTAGACCTAATCATGCTTAGATTATCCTCGGTCGGGATAACGATAACAAAGATGGCCGAGTTCCTGTTCAGATTTACATCTCGGACCTAGGCTACGTACGTAGCCTACTTCTCAGCATTGATCGATGTCTATAAATTGTGACTGGATTTCTAATGGGTAATGAAAGCTCGGATAGCACTCATGGTTAAGGACAAAACACAAAAGTCGATTGACTGTAATTTGAAACTTTCAGTGCATTTTCACAAAAAATTCGGTTATTTACAGCTTCTCGCGGAACCCCTGCGCTCACCCCGCGGAACCCTTGGGTTCCGCGGAACCCACTTTGGGAAACGCTGCCATAGACTATGTATTTTTAGATTTTGGATGTATTACAGTATTGGACATAATACGCATGCAAGTCTCACTAGCTTGTCTGTCCCACAGTGCACTATAGTGGCCTGTCCCACTTTCCCATCACCCACCCTATAAGAAGCTGTACAGGAAGTTGTATAAAAAATAAAATAAGTCAGAAATTATATAACATTCTTTAATTCTTTATCACTCGCAACAAGTAAAAAGTAAAACAAACGCAGGGATTGGGGGGGCAGCTGGGGGCAGCCCTCTCATTTAGGGGGGCGGCTGGCCCCCTTGCCCCCCCCGTAGTTACGCCACTGGCACTTAGGGTAGGTAGCCTCAAGACCATAGCCAGGATTTGATTTCGGGGGGTGTTTCACTCACCAGTTTTCCTTCCCCAGCAAACTGATGACCTTTTTTAGTCATCCGGAATATTTCGGGGGGTGTTTTCATGGCTTTATTTCATGTTTTTCACATCACGTGCTCGTAAATGCATTATATTATTTTTCACATTTTCCATTTCGGGGGGGTGTTCAAACACCCAAAACACCCCCCTAGCTACGGCCTTGGGTAGCCTACTCATAAGCGTGCGTGCTGTTTGTTGTTTATAATTATAATAAAGTGATTCTGTCTTCAATCGAGGCTTTTGAATGTGAAATTAACAAAAATTTATGTGCCTCCAGTAGCTGTAGTCTCTTATCGCGGTTTCAGTTGTGACGAAACCAAATATCTATAGCTGACCCTTCCGTAAGGTCCTTTATGGTCCCCTGTTGGAAAAATCTATAGAAACGCCACTGTGAACGTGTATTCATGCATGCGTGATAAGACACGTATTTATACTGAAAGGTATACTATACAAGTATACATGCATAAGTTTTGGCACATTTTTATGTGAATATTATCCCTAAACTGCACATAAATAATCCCTATGCTATATATAGCCTAAATATAGTATATATATATGCGCATGGTGAATAAATAGCGTGTTCACATTCATTCTTTATAGGCTACCTATTGTATTAGATCTAGGCCTAGTAACCTATGTAGGCTATATGTATAAGTACGTGTGAATTGTGTTATAAACAGGAGATTACGTTGTTGTTATAGTTGGCCTACGGTATATAGTCGTAGAATATTGATCTGGATTCAATCAGCTAAGGAACGCCAATGAAGATGCTGAGCCTTAAGAAATGGGGAAACCAGGACGGCAGGCAATCAAAAGATTAAGAACTGCATGAAGAAGCGTATATACCGATTGGATTGAAGCCATGGCAGACGAAGTTTTGGCAGACCAACGAGAAGTGAATTGTTTTGTAAATTTACAGTCAATGCGGGAACAGATGGTGGCATGAACGTCGCAACTCACCAGTGAGTATAGAACAGAATTCGTGAGAGATCACCGATGAATAAAAATGGAAAATCCGGTCCATGATCATAGGCTGCAGTTTCATTTTGGATTCAGGTTTTAATTACCTTACCAATAGCCATGCAGTCTGTTGAGTTTTGTTGTCTAATTCCAAGGGTATCAACAACAAAAACTGGGAATAACTTACATGTGCAGCAATGTCCAATACAACTCATAAGGATTTCATATTAAATTTCTGGAATGTAGAGAGCATCTATTTAAACCAGTCACGAGTCTGGAGTAAATTAACATTCTTTTTACACCATGAGCTTAGTAGATGTGAAATGTGAAGATATCCTAACGTTTTATCTTTCTCACACTGTGCACAAGGAATTTTTAGGGCTGCACGACCAGCAGTATTTAATCCAATGCCTTTGTAGGCCTGCCCGAAATTTCTGACGACCTTTTCTAGTCATTCGCACAAAATTTTCCAATTGATAAGGTACCAACTTCCCTGCTTTAAACTCTTATGATCTGCTCCCTTGATCTTGCTCCCTGAACTTGGCCCCCCACCCCCAAACCACACACAATGTCGCCTTTTATATATTTTATGTTGAAGTCGGCGCATCAGCACCCCGTCTTTCTAGTAGACGGCATAGACGAGATAGTGACTCGGGCAACTCCAGGAATCCTGGTATAGAGGAGTATCGCTCAAGGCACGACCCTTTCGTGCCCTTCGTGCGCCCGTAACGGCGAAGGGTAGAACGCCACAAATTGGATATAGTATTTTTTACTGCACAAAGTTAACCTCTTCCTTCTATTCCAGTCCTTCATGGTACATTACCCCAATCGGATGACAGTTTTTGTTACTGTTTTTCACAGCACAAGGTTGCCTTTAGGCTTTACAACTGCAAAAATTAATTTACAACTGCACATTTTCTGTAGCCTACAACTGAACGTTAAAAAGCCCTGCTGTGCACGCCGCAGATCTATATACACACATCACTCGTTATATTCTTATATAATCATATATAATTGTATGATTATCTACTTAAGTTTATATATAAGTATTAGATGTATATCGACTTTAACATGCGATGCTTCTTGTGTATCTTCTGTTTGTCATGTGCAGAGCATTATTAGCCCAGTTATGTCTAATGGAACGCTTTGTGCGGTTTGAATGCGATGCCAATTAGCACATAATTAGGATCCAACTGAGCTATAAAAAGACTCCCGAGGTGAGCAATCTCGTTAGCCGAGAAACATCTGTATAGGTACGACATAAGTAAGTAAGATCAGCGAAGATATATATACAGCGTTTAGAAGGCTGGTGCTGTGTAAAATGCTGTATGGTCGATTGCACATTAGTATTGCAGGGCTTTTTTAACGTGCAGTTGTACACAAAAAGTGCAGTTCTAAATGGACTTGTGCAATTGTAGAAACATGTAGAAGCACTTCTGTGCAGTTAAAACTAGTTGAAAAGGCAATTGTCCTCCGATTGGAAGCAATTTACCATGGAGGATGGGAAAGGAAAGAGGGGTTTGTGCACTTCTAAAAATTCCTTTAAAACAGTCCTGTATAGTATTGTACGTCAGAGTCTCGGAGTAATAGTTTGATCTATATATAGTCTCTAGACTCTGGACTGTAGTCTTATTTAATCTAATCTAATCCAGTCCAAACTAATCTAATCTAATCTGATCGAATGACTTCTGCATAATAAATTCCAGGGCATGCGTCTATATGGTTGCTAAAGGTGGATTTGAAATATAAAATCGCAATCTATAAAAACTATATGCATGCAATCAGTTTACTGCGATCTGATATGTAGCTAGCATGCAGTGCGAGCAGGCTTCGGCGGGTGTTCAGTATGGAAGTGGTGAGTCAGTTTAAACTACAATGACACCAACAAACCGAATTTCCCAACGAATTAAAGTAAATTTTATTATAAGGCAACAAACATGAGGTGGAATATGTAAGTTGATTCCATGCAGGGTATATGGCATGGTGAGCATGGGTAAGGCAAGGTGCGACCTACTACGGTAGGTAAGTAGCCTACGTCGTTTTCTTCCATAATGCACAGCATTGCACATTATGCACGTACAGTACCGGTAGGCCTAGGCTACGCCTACGCGTACCTTATTTCGCCGTATTTTGGCGTGCGTTAACCTCTCACATCTGTTCAATATCGGACTCGATGTCAATAGAATAATTACTGCTATACGATCAACGCCGTATGCAGTACGGGTAGGCCTACACTCACAATTCCATTCAACAACCGTGATAACCCACATCGTCTTTTTTTCAAAAGGACGATAATTAGAATGGATGTAGGCCTATAGCATATACACAGATTTTTGCATAAATATAGCCTACATTTAGTTCATTCTGCAACAGTGCACTGCAAATACATTTTCAACGTAGCCTACACCTAAGTTATTTTCGAATAACGTAGGCTATATGTATGTTATGCAGTGGCGTAGCCATGCCCGGGAAATTATGGGCAATGCCCGGGCTGGCAATTAGCTCTGCCCGGGTTGCGCAGACACGAGAAATTGATAAATTTTAATTTTGAGCCTGATAGTTTGATGTTAGGAAAATTCGTGTCAATTACATAAGGACTGAGTGCGTTGCATTGTGAGATGTGGCCAAGCCTGCATGTAACCAGAGGCAAACCAAGATGAGGTATATTTAATATATATAGATATACATTCTTCCTCGAGCCATAGACGGAAACTTCGTCGCGGGGGAGGAGGGGATGAATTGGCGGCGGAAGCCCACACGCTGAATATTATCACAGATCAAGATCAAAGATCATCGAGGATTCGAGGTCATCTGTTGTCGCAGCTGTCGCAGTCCATTAGTTAGGCTATGCTCTGACTGGTCGCTCTCTCCCTGTAGAATGATATATTACACGTGTGGTGACTTCATACGTTCCTTCCGACGGGTGAAGGAATCTATCTCTCATAAGTCACATAGGTCACATTTACACTTCTGGCCCACAGAGTATACGGTTTCCAGTAACCCACAATTCGCGCAATGTAGGCCTATACACGACTTGTTCGTACATTAAAAATGCCAGCCGAGGTAGTACTTCAATAGCTATTATTTAGGTCAAACGCATGGAGAAGACACCAGACAAGGAAATGAAATACTATATTAAACATTAGACGATATCTTAATTCTCATGTCGAAGTAAAACGAGGGAGGTGTTCTTCGCCTGAATTGCCCCGGCGACAGGTTTATGGGTGGCAGGCGTGTAGTAGGCTAGATAGCAGCGTCAGATCCATAATGGTCTCTATTTGAGTTCAGTCGGTCTGCCACACACATGGGTCCAGTCTTTGAAATTGTCTTAGACCTAGATGTGTGTATAATTTAATTGAAACTCTTCCCGGATACAGTAGGCTTACTATAATTATGGCTGCTCTAGAACAAAAAAGAAACGAAAAAATGAAGAATTGGCAGCAGCATCATTTGGTTCACAAAAGATGTCAGCGCTCGGCTTTTTTATAAACCCAAAGAGGAAGGCTGTTTCGTGCGTTGGTTCTTATGTTATTAATACGTTATATTAAATGCCAAAACAATGCCGGTTTTAAGGCGATAATTACTTTGATTATTCAAGCGATACAATTGCAAAAACTAATAGTCCGGTTTATTTTGCGCCACCCTGTATATATATTGTATATATATATATATATACAAATGCTGCCCGGGTTACATTTTGCTTCTGCCTACGCCACTGATGTTATGCGCGTATATATGTAATTTTTGAAGGCAACCATTATGAAGTATAAGTAATATTTGATTGTGGCTTGGTGAAGTGGGATCAGATGAGTCGCACGTCAAGGTAGCCTACACGGTTTGGAAAGTTTCGTATATAAGTTAGGTAAACAATATAAGGTGGGTAAGAATGGCATAATAATGATGTGCGACACCTAAGGTCAGGGTAAAAATGACGCTATAGTTAAGGTACCTGGTAGGCCTATAAAGTAGGAAAGTTTCGGATAATTGGTCTTTTATTGAAGGTCTTTCTGAGCATGCCGTTGAAGTTCTGACGCAGATGTAAATGGTCTGCAGAGGCAGGTGGTTGAGAAGTTCGTCGTGTGCAAAGGAATCAATAGATGGCGCGTCTTATAATATGCTTGTCCGTCGTCTGCTCAAAAGGAGAATACCATACGACAGTCGTCATGAATTGAGGAAGCGCTTCTTTGCCTCTTTTGACGCCGGTGGCATCTATGTCATGACGGGCGTGGGTTTATAGGAACGAAGGAAGAAAGGACGGATAGAGGAATGAATTCTGAAGGACAAATGGATGAATCCTATGGAGGGAGAGAGGAAGAGAGGAAGAGAGGAAGAGAGGAAGACAGAGAGACAGGGAGAGAGGTATAGGGAAGCCGATGTGGGAGTGAGAAATAGACGGCGGTTTAGTTAAATATAGCGGATGAATTTCAGGAAGGATGGATGGATGGATGGATGGATGGATGGATGGATGGATGGATAGACATGGCATGGAAATTGCTTAGATCCATTTCCCTCATTCCCCCACTCTCTTCCACCTTCCTCTGTCATTTTTAAGCTCTTCTTCCTGCTTCTTCGTTGTCCTCAATCCTGTCTCTTCTGCTCATCGTATCACTTTCCTTCTTTAGCCTCCTTTCTGTTTCTCTTCTTCTTCCTATTTCTCCATATTATGTACATTAATACATGCATACCGGCACACACATGCATGCATGCATACATGTATACATAGTTACATACATACATGCATACATACATGCCAACGTACACACTGTAACACACACGCATGCATGCATACATACATACATACATACATACATACATACATACATACATACATACATACATACATACGTACATGCATACATACATACATACATACATACATACATACATACATACATACATACATACATACATACATACATACATACATAAGTAGTGAAGGAGTACGGCTGACAGGACTGATTGCTTTTTAATTGCTTTTTAATTGTTTTATGACTACCACTGACGGGACTAATTGCTTTTTAATTACCCCGCTGACGGGACTAATTGCTTTTTAATTGCTTTTACGACTACCACTGACGGGACTAATTGCTTTTTAATTACCCCACTGACGGGACTAATTGCTTTTTATTGCTGACTAATGACTTCTTTGATGTGCTTACTAATGACTTTTTATGATCGGCTGTCCCAGGAACGGGGTCCTTTGATGTGCTGACTAATGACTTCTTTGATGTGCTTACTAATGACTTTTTATGATCGGCTGGTCCAGAAACGAAGTCCTTTGATGTATAATAGCTAATGACTTTATTTACATCCAACGGAGCCCTTTGATGTCCAACGGCTGCCTTTAATGACTTCTTTGATGTCCAACGTTTTCCTTTGATGTGCTGACTAATGACTTTTTAATGATCTGCGTGCGCGTCAAATGAATTCCTTTGATGTATAATAGCTCCCCACTCCAGCGTCCTATAAATTCGACCACTGGCAACGGCTAAACACAGACGATTTTCCGAGTTCAACAGACGACTTCTTCACGTTCTACAGCCGACATCAGCAATTCGTTCTACATCTTTACGCAGAGTCAGACGCTTACTACAACTACAGCATGAGTTCTCGTGAGTATAATACTGAAAATTATTTTGCCGAATCCAAGGAATTTCTGTATTTGAATTAGATTTCCTGTTTTGTACAAGCTATACAACTTAAATTTCTTTGCACACAGATTATTGTATTTGACACTTTAAACTTATGCACCGCTGTTATTTCTTTCTCTTAGAATCTAAACTTCGTGCAGAAATCGAACAACTCAAGGAGGACCAGGAGAGAATTATGGCAAGACTTCAAGAATTGAGTACGCATTATAATATTAGTTTGATTTACATCTTAAATAATTAGCTAATATTTATTAATTTACGTCTTCTGGTAAAGTAACATTTCGCCAAAATGGAGTCTGTTTATGATACATATTTTTTTTATTATAATATGTTTGAAAGAACTCTTCGAAAGTATTTTATAGCATTTTAAAAAATTCTATTGCAGAGAGAATGCGCGCACGGGACGACTTGGAATCTTTTCAACCCACAAAGTTTTCAAGTTAGTGATTCTGCACATTTTTTTTGCTTCAACAGATTTTAGCGATACACACATTTTACATCCTTGAGACACAACAAGCATTCTCTAACATATTGACACTTTGAAGAGGTGATCTTTGCATAATATGTTCCTTAGCTGCTCATGTTACCAATTTTTACCAGTCGTAAGATGCTCACTCAAATATGTAATGCTCATTTTACTGAGCATGAATTGATTTCTTTGCTAGTATCCTTTGAAAATAAAGGACTTTCATAGCACTCTTACGTTGTCACATTTACAAAGTAGTACCCTCTAACAACAATTCGTGCATAATCTTCCAATAGAATATTTTATACATTATACAAATGCGTCTTTTATAGATGTTGGCAATGACCATCGGCGTGCAGGACCTTCTTGGGCTGCTGCGCCTGGACTTCGTACAACCCCGTCAGCGGTACCAGGGCCACACGCAGGACCTTATTGGGCTGCGGCGCCTGGACTTCGTACAACCCCGTCAGCGGTACCAGGGCCACGCGCAGGACCTTCTTGGGCTGCGGCGCCTGGACATCGTACAACCCCGTCAGCGGTACCAGGGCCACGCGCAGGACCTTCTTGGACTGCGGCGCCTGGACATCGTACAACCCCGTCAGCGGTACCAGGGCCACACGCAGGACCTTCTTGGACTGCGGCGCCTGGACCCCATACTGCTGCACCATCGGCTGCATTTCTCGAATCATCAAGTAAGTGCATAGCAAATTCGAATATAACTGTTATTTTAAAGCCAACATTCTTATATTATAAACGTTATTTTTAGAAATCTCTCTTTGTCGAATATATTATTATAGCTCTTACTCATACATGAACTCTTTAAATCTTTCTTTCTTTATTATGTTTACAGATTTCGTAACGGATGTGGACGATTCAGTCTTGATGGCGGAGGCCGAGCTGGCCGAAATGTGGGGACCCATGAGTGATGAAGAACTTTTGAGCTATGTACTTCAAATAGAGGCCGAAGAGGCAAAGAAGAACGAAGCAAGAAAATTGGAACGCGGAAAAATGCCAGGTAGCTCCTCAATGTATAGATTTAGTATACAGCTTAGTTTTCAAATATTTTGGATATTATAATTCTAACTATATGAAATACCGAATAAAGGTCAACCATATATCAAACATTTGATTTTCATTATTTTTTAGCGAAAAGACGCATAACACAGGCTGATGACTGCACAGAACCCAAAGAGAAGAAGCAGAGTAAGTTAATTTTAAATTGTATTATACTATCATAGAATTCCAAAATGAGTGTCTGTATTACCTTTGAATTGTAACAATTTTCACATACAAAAAAAAAACCTTATTATTTGTAATTCTTGCAGATTCTGGTGGAACAGGTATCATCACATTCAAAGAATCGACCGGCGAAGGATCATCGACCGGCGAAGGATCATCGACCGGCGAAGGATCATCGACCGGCGAAGGATCATCGACCGGCAATAAGAATAGCCCAATAAGTGAGTTATTTCATTCATGATTTACAAATTGTACTTTGCATTTAAAATCTCTAACTTTTCTTTATTATTTGTGTTATACACACACGCACGCACACACACACACACACACACACACACAAACATTGTGCTTTGTACATTTTTTTTTGCAATCTTCATATGAATTTGTTACACACTGCAGTTACGTAGCTCTTTTAAAAATGAAGTATAACGAACTTTAATGTTTGTCATCCTTTAGATCGTTGTGAGTCGTGTCGAAATTACAAGGCGGTCACTCTGACGAATGGAATCTGCCAAAAGTGTCTTCTGCGGAAAGAGTGCATTCAATGCAAGACACGTCGAACTTCGCGTTTCTTCAGAGCTGGACAGGACCTCTGTGTCACATGTCTAAAGAAGCAGCTCAACCCAGACGTTCGCACTTCCACGCAGAATGCGTTCATCGACGTAGCCTTTCCAACAACTCAAACTACAGACGTTCACGCCATGCTGTTGGGGGAAGCGCCACGATTGATCAGCACTCTGGAGGACACACTCAGAGATGAAGGGTGAGTTTGTGTTATACACATTTTTTTTCTCTAAACGTGGAACTTCTTGCATACTATAATGGTGCTTGTATGTGCAAAATTTCCCTTAGCTACTTCATTTAAAATTACTAACGTTTGATCTTAGCGAAATTCTTTTTACATGCCTACTCTCTTGCTTCTGAACATGAAATTACTTTCCTTCTTAACATATTCTTTCATATTGCAAAATTTTCAATTTATATCACATCTCTTATGCCGCTGCAAATATTCATTCTTTAGACCGGTGAAATGGTATGTGGCATTAGATGTGCAGTTCCAAAGAGACACTACAGAAGGCGAAACTAGAACCATCGCCTACCTCAAGTCTACACCATCAATTCTTCTGCAGCCGCATCAAATATCTGATCAACTACAAGAAGCCGTCGAAAGAATCGACCAACTGGTAGACACTTTTACAACGCAAAATTCGGGTTGGGTAGTGAATGGTGTGATTGATTTTAAATTGTGCAATGCCGTATACGACCCTGTAGGTGGGTCTACGTACATACCTACGCCACAATATCTGGCTAGGAAACGTGCAACTCTGAACATTCAAAACAGTGACAATTTGTGCTTTCTATACAGTCTGCTCTCAATTTCACATTTTCAAGCCGTTCACGGCGAACGTGTCTACCACTACAAAAGTTATGTGGACGAGCTTGAAACCGCTGGTATTAAGTTTCCAATGACAATTGAGCAGATTCCGCTCTTCGAATCGCTGAATGCCGATTACGCCATAAATGTCATGTACTTTAACCCAGACGACAAAACCTTTACCCCTCTATACGCAAGTGCTCACAGGGGTAGGAAACATATTGCTAACCTTCTTTTGCTTGACGATGGTGAGAAGCGACACTATATTGTAGTGCGTAACCTGTCCGCTCTTTTATCGTCTCGTAATTCTACTAGAAATCGAAGCTTTCCTTGTCCCTATTGCCTCTATTGCTTCACCACCGCCGCAGGCAAACATGCGCACATGGACGAATGTGGCAAGCACGGCCTTCAGTCCGTGCGTTATCCAACACGTGAAACTTGCAATCTAAAATTCTCAAATACTCAACACGAGATGCCTGTCCCATACGTTCTGTATGCGGACTTTGAAAGTTATCTGGTTCCAAACGAAAATGCTGCAAGTGACAACTCAACTAAACTTCTCGATACGCATACTCCAAGCGGATTTTGCTGCCTGACTGTGTCATCTTTTCCTCACTTGAATGATAACAAACCGTGCGTCTACTCGGGTCCTGACGTTATGAGCAAATTCTTTGCTCATGTAAAATCGGAGCAGGCCCGAATTAATAAAATACTTGCTACGAACACGCCGATGAAACCTCTGTCACACCAGCAGAGGCAAGACTTTGATTCTTGCACTGCCTGTCCCTCTTGCACTGCAGCTTTCACGCCAAACAATAAAGTTCGACACCACTGTCACATGACTGGCAACTTTATTTCTGCTCTTTGCTCGCCTTGTAACCTAAAAATGAAATTTCGTAAGCCCACAAAATCCAAGAAACAGAAGACACCCAACTATTTTCTTCCTGTCGTCTTCCACAACCTCAAAGGCTATGACTCCCACCTCATACTCAAACACATGACAAAGGAATTTGCAACGCAAGAAATTAACGTAATAGCCACAAATATGGAAAAATATCTTTCTTTCGAAGTGAACAACATCAGATTTTTGGACTCGTTACAATTTCTAAACTGCAGTTTGGATGTGTTGGTGAAGAATCTGTCTAAAGAAGACGATTCCAAATTCTTGCATTTGCGTCGGCTTTTTCCGAACGAGTTCAAATTGCTTTTGCGTAAGGGGGTATTTCCTTACGAATACATGACATCGGCCTGCAGAATGACCGAAAGGACTCTGCCACCCAAAGGCTGCTTTTACAGTAAACTGACCGAAGAAGACATTTCCCAAGACGACTACGACTACGCACAGAAAATTTGGCAGACTTTTAATATGACTTGCATGCGAGACTATCACGACCTGTATTTACAGACTGACGTTATTTTACTGGCCGACGTATTCGAATCGTTTCGAAGCATGTCGTTGGAATTTTATGGACTCGACGCACTCCACTACTACAGCAGTCCCGGACTGAGCTTTGACGCTTGTTTGCGTATGACAAAGGTGAATCTGGAGCTCATCACCGACCCTGACATTTATCTTTTTGTAGAGCGAGGCATGAGAGGTGGCGTGTCGATGATTTCCAATCGATACGCAAAGGCCAACAACCCGTATCTCGCCCAAGGATACGACCCTAACGTTCCAAACAGCTACATAATGTACTTGGATTGCAATAACTTGTACGGATACGCCATGTCCGAACCTCTCCCGACCGGCAAATTCAGATTTTTAGACGACGATGAAATTGACAATTTCGACTTGGACTCTAAATCGACTGACGACGACTTGGGCTATTTGTTGGATGTGGATTTGGAGTATCCGTCCCATCTCCACGACGACCACAACGACTATCCCCTTGCACCTGAGAGACTGCTCATACGACCGGACATGATATCCCCTTACGCAAAGTCCGTTTCTGAGAAAATTTCGGCTAAAATTGGCGCTGGGGTCGAAAAGTTGGTTCCCAATCTCATGACAAAGTCTCGATACGTCGTTCACTATCGCAATCTCCAATTCTACATCAAAATGGGGCTGAAATTGGTTAACATTCACAAAATTCTCGAGTTTCGACAAAGTCGGTGGTTGAAGAAATATATCGACTTCAACACATCCAAACGACAAGTTGCTAAATCTTCGTTTGAAAAGGATCTTTATAAGTTGATGAACAACTCAATCTATGGTAAGACCATGCAGAACAACAGGAAACATATTGATGTGAAGCTGGTCATGACTGCGAAACGAGCCAAGCGATTCGTGACGCGCCCGACTTTCGAGTCGTATACCATAATAAACGAAGATTTAACAGTCGTGAAATTGACAACGTCCAACGTCTATCTGAACAAGCCCCTCTATGCTGGAATGTGTATTTTGGACATATCTAAACTGAAAATGTACGAATTCCACTACCAGCATATAATACCACTTTACGGAAACGCTTGCAAACTCCTTTTCACCGACACAGACAGCCTTTGTTACCATATTTTCACACCTGATGTATATAGTGACATGCAGCTTAACATTGATGAATATGACACGTCCGATTACCCCTGTGAGCACTTTTTGCATAGCCGCAGCAATGCCAAAGTCATAGGCAAGTTTAAAGATGAGTGTAATGGCGAAGCCGTTTTGGAATTTTGTGGCCTCCGCTCGAAAATGTATAGTTTACTCTTACCTAACGATAAGGAAAAGAAGACCGCTAAGGGAATTAAGAGAGGTTTCGTGAAGAAGTGTATTCGGCATGCTGACTACAGAAATTGTATTTTTGAGGAAAGAGGTACCTCGTCCAAATTTCGGGTTATACAGAGCAGAAAGCATGAACTACATACTGTTGAACTGAGCAAATCGGCACTTTCCCCTTACGACGATAAGCGTTTTCTGCTAAATTCTTCTGACTCTTTTGCTTATGGGCATGTAGATATTGCATTATATAAAGACATTTGAATTACTATGTTTTAAATGTTTATCTTGTATATTAAAAGAGACACTAGTAACGAGTATGCTTGTATGTGTGTATAAAGAGGAAGATTTTTGTTGGAAAAAAATTGTTTGAAAAGATCCATGTGTTTGTTCTTTAGTTTGCTAACATACAAATAAAAGACATGTTCCAATTGACACACATTCTTTATTCAGAAATGTCTAGATTTAAAGTCCGAAAGGATTGCATTGTGTGCAAGACACAAACCCTAACTGGTTTGAATGATCTAAAGATGCATAGCACGGCATAGTATTTTTAAGTTCTGGCAAGTGCTGGTGGAGCTGAGCAATTTTGAGAAGAAGATTGTCCCACTCGTCCAAACGTAGAGCAATACCACTGCGGGTTGGCCTCTCCTTGGTCGTGTTGGGTGGAAGAAAGTATCTCCGAATATTCACGCATCTGAAGTCTTTGGAAATTGTCGCATAGTAGCGACCTCCAAGATGTTGGTAAACTTCCACAGGCTGGTTCGCTTTCAAAAGATCGACATTTCTGTCCAGCTCGTCCAAACATGCACGAAATCTCGCCCAGGCAGATTTGTTGAAAGAAACACCCTTCTTGGTAGGATAGGTTTTTCCATTGTCCTCCACATATTCGCGTATGTGCACCATCAGCTCGTTCTTGTAGAAATTGGCTGTCAAGTATCGACTGTTGCCTATCGGCTCTTTGAAATCCATAGCCTGCAGAAACACAAGATAAGAGAAAAAAATTTTGAGTTACCTTACATATGAACAAGAATACACAATTCTTTATACGCGTATATGTGCAAATTAAAAAATCTAACCTACAACACATCAAAGTAAATTCATACTCACTGGAATTGGTACGAGAGTGCGTGCTGCAGCCATCTTTCGTTGTATTACGTCGTAGTAAGCGTCTGACTCTGCCTAAAGATGTAGAACGTGAAGAAGTCGTCTGTTGAACTCGGAAAATCGTCTGTGTTTAGCCGTTGCCAGTGGTCGAATTTATAGGACGCTGGAGTGGGGAGCTATTATACATCAAAGGAATTCATTTGACGCGCACGCAGATCATTAAAAAGTCATTAGTCAGCACATCAAAGGAAAACGTTGGACATCAAAGAAGTCATTAAAGGCAGCCGTTGGACATCAAAGGGCTCCGTTGGATGTAAATAAAGTCATTAGCTATTATACATCAAAGGACTTCGTTTCTGGACCAGCCGATCATAAAAAGTCATTAGTAAGCACATCAAAGAAGTCATTAGTCAGCACATCAAAGGACCCCGTTCCTGGGACAGCCGATCATAAAAAGTCATTAGTAAGCACATCAAAGAAGTCATTAGTCAGCAATAAAAAGCAATTAGTCCCGTCAGTGGTAATTAAAAAGCAATTAGTCCCGTCAGTGGTAGTCGTAAAAGCAATTAGTCCCGTCAGTGGGGTAATTAAAAAGCAATTAGTCCCGTCAGTGGTAGTCGTAAAAGCAATTAAAAAGCAATTAGTCCCGTCAGCGGGGTAATTAAAAAGCAATTAGTCCCGTCAGTGGTAGTCATAAAACAATTAAAAAGCAATTAAAAAGCAATCAGTCCTGTCAGCCGTACTCCTTCACTACTTACATACATACATACATACAAACATACATACATACATACATACATACATACATACATGTATACATACATACATACATGTACATACATACATACATACATGCATACATACATACATACATACATACATACATACATTCATGCATTCATTCATGCGTGTATGAATGTACATACATGTACATGATGTATGAATGCAGACAGAAAGATAAACCCATTCATGACAAGTTGCGAGATCGCTTTTATCTCATCTAATCTTTACTTTTTCAATGGCTCTGTTCAGACATCCGTGGACAACTTCTTCTGACTATATAGTCTATATAATATTATATACATGTTTATATATGCATATATGTATGCATATATGCATGTGTATGTATACATAAGTAATTGCTGTTTAAATGTCGTCTTTACAACCTTTCCTACATGGTAAGACGACATCAGTCACGATCAGAGGTTCTGCCAGCATTAATACTGGCTTCAGCAATGAATAAAAACAAATAATCATTATTATATTTTATTGTATTGGCCTTGTAGATAATTTTATCAATTAAAAACTAGACAAAGACAACGAGGGTGAAATCTCAGAAGCCTAAACGGAGATAGAGGGTGAGAGACAGATAGAGAGATATGAAGAGATATCCATACGGACAGACCGGCTTACAACAGCGAAACAGAAGCATAGGATATATATATACGTAGAGGAGAAAGACAGCGGACAATAATTGAATCCATCGGTCATGAGGTCAAAGGAGAGGCTATCAGCGGTCACTGATTCCTGGCGTCTATGAACCCTGCTACGGTCGATGACTGTGAAGCCGCCTTTCCACTGTGACGCTTCACTTCACTTTAATGGGATCAGTTAGTGCCTGAAGAACGCGATAGATGGCGTTAGACGCAGAGTTCGTCTGCCTACTGTAGTGCGTTGCTGTGCGTCTCAAACCGATTCCATAAAGACTAAGGACTTGAACTCTCCAGCTGTCGCATTAGTTATATAGGCCTACTGCTCTCGCTGTTGCCGCAATTTCATAAACTTATCACAAAACTTAATTACTTATATAAGCATGTTAAATACATCCAAAAGCAATAAAGAATTGCTTCGAAAGGACTGCATAGAGACTGCGGGATCGAGTCTGTAGGCTATAACCGATTCCGTGCAACGACCATGTTGTCTCGCTTTGTAGGGTTAGACTCAGAGTCGCAGATTCGCTTGTAGCTTAGGCGAATAAGTGAAACAAAAATATAATATAGCCTATTAAATAATGTATCAATTAGATGGAGGAATAAATTGGATGGGTTATATTGCATTATAATTGTTATTGTCTACGGACTGCATGTTGTTTGTGTATCAAGCCTCGAGATGCGACGGGAAAATCGTCCAAAATGTAACAGAATATTTGTGTGGATGCGAAAATATCAGTCTGTCAGTGTTATTATTATATGAGCTGCGTCAACGTCAATTCCAATATCACGTCACACGTCCAGTTTCGCAGAATAATAATGTAAAGAAGAATTCGAATAAAAGTGCGTATAGAAGGAGAATTTGAAAAAGAGGTAGGAACAGAAGGAGAATGCAAGGAGGAATAATGCGAGGAATTTCGAAAAGGAAATAAAAGAAATGTGAGTAGGAGAATGTACAGAAGGAGAAGCAAAACAAGAATGTAAAGATTTTTAAAGGATAAGAAAAAAGAAATAACGCAAAGAAAAATGCTAAGAAGATAGGATGAAGATGGGAAGAAGAAGAATGGAGAGAAGAATGCAGAGAAGAATGCAGAGAAGAATGCAAAGACGAACGTGAGGATGAATGAAAAGAAGGAAATTAAAGAAAATGAAAAAAGAAAGAAGTAGAGAAATAGACAAAATCTAATGGGGATAGAAGAGTGCTTGTGAAGAATGAGAGTGCATGAATAAGAAGAAGAAGAAGAAGAAGAAGAAGAAGAAGAAG
>OX457041.1:23462264-23614764 GCA_949752735.1 Lumbricus terrestris | reverse complement strand
TGATCTAAGCAGCCGTAAACACGGTAGTGACAGCATCGAAAGTTCGGGGAACCAGCGTTCGTCCGTTGCAATCAATGCTGCTTTGGGGTCAACAGTTCCCAAGACCGCCTTAAACAAAGTCGATTTTAGAAGATAGGACGGAAGGGTCGAGATGTATAGATGTGGGACGATGGTAACAGAAAGGGTGATGGGGGGTATATAAAGGGAGAGAAGAAAACAAAGACAGAGGCAGATACTATGGCGAATACTGAAAGAGCAAGTCACACATACAACATCACAGATTGAGATACAAAAGAGCGATACAGGATGAGGAGGATAAGGAAGAGGAGGAGGAGAAGGAGGAGGAGGACGAGGAAGAGGAGGAGGAGAAGGAGGAGGAGGAGGAGGAGGAGGAGGAGGAGGAGGAGGAGGAGGAGGAGGAGAGACTGACAGACGAACATAGAGACAGGCATATGTAGCGATTCTCAAACTACGAAAGACGCAACAGACATACAGACATACATAGGTGGCCAAAATAGAGATTTTCCGTTTCACACCTCCCACGGTCCCACCTATACCCGAATTCTCCCCCCTCCCCCCAAGCAGGGGACCAGATATTAAATGCTGGTCATTTAGGCAAGGTGCTTCTCTGTTCTGTCGAGAGGTTCTACAAAGTGATCAGTGGCGGCGCTAGAGGGCTGGGGGCTAAGCCCCCGTCTACAAGAGGCTCAGCCCTCCCTAAAAAAGGGCCATCCGAATTTTTTACATTGAAATATCCACGATTTTCGGCTGACGACTAAAAAAAAGTCGTCAGAAATTTTGGCTGCGAAAATGGAAAATTTTCATGAGATTTCAGTCGATGACAAAAAAAGTCGTCAGAAATTTTGACGGATGAAAATGTGAAATTTTCGACGCGAGGCTTCAGCCCCCCCCCCCTAAACTGAAATCCTGGCGCCGCCACTGAAAGTGATGGCTAGGCCTACATTATAGGACTATAGGCCAGTGGATGTCACGGGGGTCTACACTAATTATAATGGCAGTGATTTAAGTGGATAGAAAGTTCACCAGACCTCGTAATCGCAAACTCGAAATTTCTACACCGCCCACAAAGCCGAGTCGCGGGGACCAGTTTATTCACCCCACAGGCGCTCAATCAAAACAAAATCGATAGGCAGCGGGTGTCAAGATCAGAAGAGTCGGGCGAGGAGCAGAGAACGTCTCTTAAATTAATATCAATACAGATTAGTTTTGGCACAAAAAATATTTGCACTTTTTACCTTAGTCGTGCTAACGTGTTATCTGATTTTTCGTCACCATCTGTATTCTCAAGAAAGAGGTAAAATCCAATTAATTTTAGACTGTAAAATGTAAATGGATTGTGGAACATATATACTTGACCTACTACAAAAACGTTCTGTTTAGCCTATATATTAATTAAGCTTATAATCATATATCTTCGTTAGCTTTTGGTATTAGGCTAAATGTATCAATTTTAGTTTTAGCGGTCTGATAAGTACAGCCATTAATAATAAATGATATATATAGATGCGTGGTTGTTCCATCGTATGGTCTTATACATATATATATTATATATATATACGATATCATTGTAGCATGAATTCTGCTTTTTCTTTGACCTGAAACGTCGTCTACGCAACCATCTGATTGTTGATCCATCATCCAAGCAGATGATTATCTTATAATTGTTGATGGCTGAGGAAGAGAAGAGGAAGGAGAAGAGAAGGAAAAGCGATGGTGAACCCAAACGACGACAAAACCGCTTTCAACTGTCGGATGTTTAGTATCGTTTTTCAAGCTGCTCCTCTTACCTGCAGACCTGCTTATCGCTGTATATAATATGCATGGATCCGAAACTCTATACAGAACAGTTTCTCATTTAGCTGCATTGCATCCACTGCATGCAAACGCCAATTGATACGTTATCTGTTTACATTCGTATACGGTGTGTCATGCAATGTACTCCGCATATATATATATATATATATATAGTATATATATACATATATATATATGCGGAGGACATTGCCTATATATATATTATGTAAAAACCGCGATCAGATCGTCATTCTCAAGTGTCTCTCAGTTTCTCTGTGATCGCTTCTGCGTCTATAATTTATAATTATTATGCAAGATTCGTTACTTCCTTCGCGCGCAACGAGTAGATAGGCTATACTAAAAATATTTTCACACACACACACACACACTCACACTCACACACACACTCACACTCACACACTCACGCACACACAGGCTACCTATATATAATATATAGGCTATATGTAATGCGAGTATTTATATATATATATATATAAAATATGTAATGATACCTGTATCAAGACATATAATATGGTGTCTTCAAGTACCTTTCAAGACCGATGCGTTATTATAGGCCTGCAGGTTGGTTTCCATGTCAACGCCATCAACTCAAATCGAAACCACTCGGCGAGAACGACGACTTCGTATTTTTCTTAGAGACTCAAAAATTCAAGATTGCACTAAGAATACTGCAGTGCAATCTTGAACTATGAATATTTTTACATTTCTCGACTTCGTATTATTTTGCTGTTGGCAATCACTGGAGGTTTGACCTCTATATAGTGACCTAAAGTCCACACCCATGGAGTGCACAAACACTGCAGCTGCATACTGTCACTAACTGTGATGGTATTGGCTTCGAGGCTCTCAGATACATAATTTAAATTTGAAAATGTGAAAGTAACTTCAAATAACCTAGGCTTCTCCAAGGAATCTCTATTATGCCCTGCATCTTCTCTAAGACTAAGTAAGCCACATGTATAGCCTACTTGCAGCACTATGACTCGCAGTTTTGGGGGGCGACCCGCAGTTATAAATAATTATATGCATGGTGGACCAGTGCACAGCACCTTGCTGGATCGATGCACACCATCTTGGTAGATCGGTGCACAGCACCTTAGTGGATCGGTGCACAGCACCTTGGGGGAATCGGTGCACAGCACCATGGTAGATCGGTGCACAGCACCTTAGTGGATCGATGCACACCACCTTGGGGGAATCGGTGCACAGCACCATGGTAGATCGGTGCACAGCACCTTGGGGGAATCGGTGAACAGCACCTTGCTGGATCGGTGCACAGCACATTGGTGGATCGGTGCACAGCACCTTGGTGGATCGATGCACACCACCTTGGGGGAATCGGTGCACAGCACCTTGGTGGATCGATGCACACCACCTTGGGGGAATCGGTGCACAGCACCTTGGTGGATCGATGCACACCACCTTGGGGGAATCGGTGCACAGCACCTTGGTGGATCGATGCACACCACCTTGGGGGAATCGGTGCACAGCACCTTGGTGGATCGATGCACACCACCTTGGGGGAATCGGTGCACAGCACCTTGGTGGATCGATGCACACCACCTTGGGGGAATCGGTGCACAGCACCTTGGTGGATCGATGCACACCACCTTGGAGGAATCGGTGCACAGCACCATGGTAGATCGGTGCACAGAACCTTTGGGGAATCGGTGCACAGCACCTTGGTGGATCGGTGCACAGCACCTTTGGGGAATCGGTGCACAGCACCTTGGTGGATCGGTGCACAGCACCTTGGTGGATCGGTGCACAGCACCTTGGGGGGAATCGGTGCACAGCACATTGGTGGATCGGTGCACAGCACCTTGGTAGATCGGTGCACAGCACCTTGGTGGATCGGTGAACAGCACCTTAGTGGATCGGTGCACGGCACCTTGGGGGAATCGGTGCACAGCACCTTGGTGAATCGGTGCACAGCACCTTGGTGGATCGGTGCACAGCACCTCGGGGAATCGGTGCACAGCACCTTGGTGGATCGGTGCACAGCACCTTGGGGGAATCGGTGCACAGCACCTCGGGGAATCGGTGCACAGCACCTTGGTGGATCGGTGCACAGCACCTTTGGGGAATCGGTGCACAGCACCTTGGTGGATCGGTGCACAGCACCTTTGGGGAATCGGTGCACAGCACCTTGGTGGATCGGTGCACAGCACCTTTGGGGAATCGGTGCACACCACCTTGGGGGAATCGGTGCACAGCACCATGGTAGATCGGTGCACAGCATCTTTGGGGAATCGGTGCACAGCACCTTGGTGGATCGGTGCACAGCACCTTTGGGGAATCGGTGCAGAGCACCTTGGTGGATCGGTGCACAACACCTTGGTGGATCGGTGCACAGCACCTTGGGGGAATCGGTGCACAGCACCATGGTAGATCGGTGCACAGCACCTTTGGGGAATCGGTGCACAGCACCTTGGTGGATCGGTGCACAGCACCTTTGGGGAATCGGTGCACACACCTTGGTGGATCGGTGCACAGCACCTTGCTGGTTCGGTGCACAGCACCCTGGTGGATCGATGCACAGCACCTTGGTAGTTCGGTGCACAGCACCTTGGTAGATCGGTGCACAGCACCTTGGGAGAATTGGTGCCCAGCACCATGGTAGATCGGTGCACAGCGCCTTGGTACAGAGCCCTGCGCCGGCCGCGTCGCGCCGCCGCCGCCGACACTTTGTGGGCGCCGCCGCCGCCGATTTTTTTGAGTCGGCGCGCCGACGCCGCCGACAATTTGTCGGCGCGCCGCCGATGCCACGTGGATTTGGTTAATTCTTTTCGTTGCATATTTCATCTCTTGCACGATTTCGCAAAAATTGCTGCGTCAGTCAAAAAAGAAGCCTTCTCTTATCTACTCCGATTATTCCCGGCAACACCGTTTTTGCATCAATGCTATGAAACCTATGATGCTGCTACCTATTCCTTTGGACTTTCGAACAGTGCGCTTAACATTTAAACTTTTGTGGATTTTGTGATTCGATTTGAATTATGGCATCAACAAAGGTAAAAAGAACTCCAGGTATGCCTAAGTGAATGCTATGCCGTGTGTGCGTTCCTGCCTGATAGTCCGCTATGATGGAATTCCGTCAGCCCTCTAGTATTAGGATACAGACTTCTATTACGTTGCAAAGATGTGGCGCTCCGCAATTTCATGTAGGACATTGGTCGCGTCTGCAGTCCTGTGATTCTCCAATGCCAGTCAGTTACTACCTAATTCCAATTTTTCTCACCAGTATCAAACTCCTACGCTGTACGTGACCAATGTGAAATTGGTGATTAATTAAGTTTTCGAACATTAATAGGCCTGTCTATATGCACAATGGAGTAAAGGCAAGAGTCTAGTAGAGTCTAGGCAATTGGCCAATAGATCATATTTTGTCAACAATTTGAGCAACATCTCACAAATGGGATTAGATTAGGAAAATAAAAACATTTTCCGCATAAAACAAGTGTAACTTAGGGTGACTTGGCTTGCTTAGATCGAAAGGCTTGTGCATAGCAATTGGATTTAAAGAGGATGCTAAGATTTTCGCGTGGAAGTAGTTCGGCCGATATATCAAAAATGGTGGCGAATACTGATCAAGTTTACTACTCGGTGTGCTTTGACAAGGGAAAAAAAACTGCATGCACCCTCATCTGTTGACAAGATTGCATGATACTCCCACTTTGTGGCAGACAAACATTTCTACGCAAACACAGTACGTATTATGTACATAATGTATGTGTGTATGTATGTATGTATGTAGCTATGTATCTATGTATGCATGTATGTATGCATATAATCTATGTATGTAAGTATGCATGTATGTATGTGTGTGTATGTATGTATGCATGTTTGCGTGCATGCAGCTATACAATTTCAGCAGGTCGCGTCTAGAAGGGCCTCTAGAATTTTTGACGGGTCATAAGGCAGGTCAAGAGTAAATAGGCGGGCAGCGCCATCACTGCTCAAACAGTTCTTTAGCGCTCTTAGCAGGTTACATAAGCCGGTGGCCTGAATTTGAAAACTTTGTCACGTGGATTGTAAATCAACCTTTTATTGAATTTTTTATTGAACGTCTAATCTGAGAATTATTGCTTCTCGTGAATATTAATTTAAGACGAGGTAATTACCAAAAATATTTGCTGATCACGGATATCTTTATAACATAATTATATTGCTTGTGTAACATATTTTAAAATAAGTAGGCTATGCGACGTTGGAGCACTAATCCCACGACGCCGCGCCGCCGACGCCAACATCTAAAGGGCGCCGCCGTCGCCGATTTTTGTATATCGGCGCGCCGCCGCCGCCGACCAAAAATGACCGGCGCGCCGCCGCCGACACTCTTAAGTCGGCGCAGAGCTCTGCCTTGGTAGATCGGTGCACAGCACCTTGGTGGATCGGTGCACAGCACCTTGGGGGAATCGGTGCACAGCACCTTGGTAGATCGGTGCACAGCACCTTGAAAGACCGGTGCACAGCACCTTTATGGGTCGGTTCACAGCACCTTAATTGACTGATCGGTGCTCAGCACTTTTCTGGACCGGTGCCCAGCACCTTGGTGGGCCGGTACGTGCTTATTATCCGGGCTTGCACCGGAGTGCACCAGCTTTACTGTGGCCCTGGGTATGGGCTTGTTTCTGTCGGAGACTGTATAACCTAGCTATCACCAAAGATAACAAATTAGATGAAGGAAAAGTCCAATCACATGGGTCGCCCATTGATTCCACCGCCCTTAGTCAACGAGGTAATATCGAAGTCTTTTTCGAAGAACGTCCTAAATCCAGCCCTAGTCTAGGCCTATGAGCCTACTCCATGGGAAGTTTTCAATAGAAATTTCGATCGAAATTTGTTGAAGTAGGCTAGCTGTCTCTGACGAACAATAAATTTATTAAGCTGGCTGTAGATGACGAACTCCTTTGCTAGTCTGCGAAGTTTCAATGTAGACATAGAACTTTAGCCATCGATAAAGTTTTTTTCAAATCCCATATTAAATTGTCGAATTAATATTAAAAATTTCAGGAAATTGTTTGCTCCTTTCTCATGCGCTGTGGCACTCACGGCGACAAAATGCAGAATTTCGATATTTTGTAGATGACGTATTAATACTGTAAAAAGAAACTAAATTAATTTCTTTTAGGCAACATCATAATTATATGCGTTATATATCTACGTCACAGCAAGTTGGAAAATATTGCGACTCTCATGCAAATAATTTATATCAGCTAGCAGCCTAGAGTTTGTTGACCCTATAGGCCTAGGCTCCCTAGAGTTTGTTCACAAGTCAGACCTAATCGTTTTAATTATGCGTATTCCGGCAATTGAGAACAATTTTCAACAATATATGCAATTGCATCAGAAAACTGTTGCGATTCCCTTGGAAAAATTATATAAAATAAACGGCCGCCTGTCATCAGTGTGGGGTGACCCGGATGAGATTTCGTCTTGATGGCAATTAGCGGAATTGGTAGGCCTAAGTTCTGTTTTTGGCAGAGACTACAAAAAATCATCAGATTTTAAAGTAGGCCTACATATAGGCTAAAGGCCTACATGTGTTTTTTTCTTAAATTTTTGAAGAAATAATAAAAAAAAGACCATAATTAGATATTCAGATTTTAAAGTAGCCTATATATATATAGCTACTGGAAATTGAAGCTAGACTAAAAAAAGTCATCAGAAAAATGTCCAGTCAGATGGTTTCGTCGGTGTCTCACCCCCTCCCCCTTCTAAACTTTCTGGATCCGTAACTGAGAGTCCCAAAATGGAGAAATGAGGAGTCAACACTGTACGCTAATCATCTACGGTGACGATACGAGTGTCGTTAAACAGCGAACCAAGCTGTACCGTTAGGTGAAGCATGACACGTACGCGACAATACACAAGATACCGTAGTTGTAGACTCTACATGTATAATTAGGTCTAATGACAGGCATCTGCCTAAGTTGCAAACATAATTAGGCCTACCTTGATTCGAAAGCACGGAGTGCTTCCTTTGCCTGTCTGCGCCGATGTCATGAAGTATATCTCCCCCCCCCCTTAATAATCATATCCCCCATGCAGATGAAGAGAAGTGAAAAAACTAATTAACCACTTCCCTGTGTATAGGTTTGCAAATTGACTTCCATTTGCTCTGTTTTGAACAATACGACACTAACAGGTAGACCTGAAATGTTTAATTTCAGGTCTATGTTTATTGCTAGACTATAGGCCTACTAGATATTTTTTGCTCAGCTTTTAGAACACTTAAGCATTTAAAGTAGCATAACTAACAAAATGTCAATTGTCTTGCTTTGAATATTGGAGACAGTATGGATAAGTGGACAATTAAGGCTCAAAATCGTTTATCCTTAAACTAAAATCACAAAAAAGCAAAACCGCCTCCATAAACATGCTTTATATTATATGCCAGATGGCATTCAATTCGTTCTTTGCCCGCTGGTTCCCTAGTAAAACCTTCTGGCCGAATTTAGCCTACCTCGTGGGTCGTGGCCAAACTTACTCCAACATCCCCTACAAGTCCAAATATTGGCTACTCTTTGCACAAGATACTACCAAAAGTAGATTTTGACTGTTTATATATATATATATATACCCACGTTTTCATATCACCGATATCCAGTACGCCCTGTAATTAAGTCCTAGAATGTAAAAAGGCTTTAAAATGATTGTTAAAAAATACAGAAAATTCTTACAGATCATATCGGATGTGACTTAGGCCTAATAATAATAACACAAAATTATACGTGAAATGTATAATTGTATCCACCTAAGGTATGTACTTGGTAGTGCGGTGACACGAAACGGAGTATCCCCTCTGAAAGTCATCCGGGGGGATGAATTAATCTATCCCCCCGGATGGAATTAACCAGTCTATACCATCCGGGGGGATAAACCATTCTATCCCCTTTTTTGAAAAATGAGCATAATAAAAAAAATTATGCTGTAATCAAAATTTAAAGTGACTCTAATTGTTTTAAGTGTCCTAAGCAATGCTCAGATAAAGGCAACTCGAATTTATTTAGTGACTCTGAGTGTTTTTAAGTGTTTTAAAAGTTTTAAGTGCTCTAAAAACAGGGCAAAAGAAATTATATAGTAAGAATAAACATACTTGTTAGTGTCATTGTTCAACATAAAGCAGATGAAAATTAATTTGCCCAAAAAATACATGCGAAAGCGGTTTTTTCGACTTTTTTTAATTTGGGGGGATACAATTAATACGGGGGATACTCTATTTCGTGACAGCGGCACTAACAACTTTTAAACAGTTTATGGGTAAATGACATTTAAGCTATGTTCCCTGAAAGCGTGGTGCATTTGGCCTTATGAGTCATCATGTTACTATAGAGAGCAAATCGCTTGTCACATCCACTGCAAGCGAAGGGTTTCTCGCCCGTGTGACTTCTCATGTGTCCCTCGAGATTCATCTTCTTTGGAAACCTCTTACCACAGATACTGCATTCAAACGGCTTCTCGCCAGAATGCATTCTTATATGCGTAGGCATATAGTTGTTCCAAACATTTTTACCACACACTGAACACGGGTTTTTAGCAAGTCTCTTCTTTCCACTGTGAGAGCCCATGTGAATCTGCAACTGTGGCTTCAAGCGAAATTGCTTTTCACATAACGTACATTTGAATGGCTTTTCTCCAGTATGGATCCTCATGTGCTCCTTCAAATTAGTGGCAGCACTAAACGTCCTTTTGCAGATGCTACATTCTCTCCGCCCATCTTTGTCGTGAATATCTTTGTGCCTTGACAAAACTTGAGAGGTTTTGAATGACTTGTTGCATTTGTTGCAAGGGTAAAGCCTCTCCTCTGAATGTGTTAATTTATGACGGCGAAGAGTAGGGGAGACCGGGGCTATATGTTACAGGGGTTATATGTTACAACGATCATATATATGGTGTTTACTTATCTGTAGTGTATATCTATGTTCCAGCGCATGCGCCGAGTTGTCCTGCAGGTATAGTGGCGGAGCTGTTGATTTATTTGACCGCGTGACCAATTTAGAGTAAAAAAACGTTTTTTCAGCTGATATTTTTTTCAGACGTAAGTGCGCACTTTTGTAATTTCTGCGGCCAGTTTTAGTTCTTTGGTTGTCATATTCGGCGTGTTGGTGGCTTAGTGATATGTGTTTATAAACAGAATATTACTAGCGATGTAGCTTGACAGTTGTATGTGTGAAATATTTTTGTTTCCGAAAATGTGCTTAGGGGCTATATGTTACATATGTCTAGGGGCTATTTGTTACATATGTAACATATAGGGGCTATATGTTATAGGGGGCTATATGTTACATACATAAGATATAGCCGCTAGGCTATATCTTATGTGTCCAATCTATGTGTATTATAAATAGCACACATGCATGCATTCATACATTAAACATAATTACAGAAACTCGATTACATACACACATGGACATAATAATACTACACAGATACATAATTACACAGATACACAATTATGCAGATATATAATTACATACCTGCCTATATACACAAGTGCATACATACAAATATGCATGCAAACATGCATACATGCATACATACATACATACATACATACATACATACATACATACATACATACGTACATACATACATACATACATACATACATGCATACATACATATTTGCAATTGCACTGATGGAAACGATTATTATGCAGCCTATGCCACAACTTTTATAACTCTGACTATGCCTAAGCTTAAGTAGACCCATTTAACTGATTTTGATTTAATTAGTAGTTCAGCTTATTTTTGTTAGTGATGTTCCTGTTTAATAATCACTGCATTTACTGTAAAAATGTCAATTCCACCTGTGTAACATTGTAACCCCGAGGAATGTAACATGTAACCCCACTATCGGGGTTATTTGTTACATCCCAGTCGCTTGTCTAAAACTAATATTGCACAAAATTCATTAACTATCAACACAATCCACTGTGGCCAATTTCTGTGTAACATATTGAAGTACTAAACCCCCTTGGTCTTAGGAAAGCTGAGGTGCTGAGGAACAGCCAATTTACAAAAAAGTGAAAATTGTAACATATAACCCCGGTCTCCCCTACCAACAAGACGAAATCTCATACCACACTGATCACAGGTGAATGGCTTTTCGTGCGTATGCATCGTCACATGTGTTAACAATTCACGCTCGTGTGCATAACGTTTACCACAAAACTCGCAAGAGAAACATTTTTCGTCATGCTGCAGTTTGACATGGCCATAAAGGGAATGTTTTAATTTGTAGGTTTTACCACAGTATCCACAACCAAAAGGGCTTTCTTTATCCTTTATGCGAAACAAACCTCGCAAGTTAAATAAAGTAGAACCGGGAGGCACCTTTGAACTTATCGTGGACTCAATGTGACTACAATACGCAGAAGATGTACGACAGTCATCATCATCTGTCAGATCATAAAATGGCGCTGGAGCATCTTTTGCCATCTCTAAACGGTTAGACAAAGGCGATGGTTTGGAGATGGACGAGCTGCCTGGAGAATTAACTTCCGTGTCCCCCTCGTTTGAGACCGATTTCTCGCTGGAAAGAAACGTAAAGAGTCGCTTCAAAGAAGACGAAATCCTAAACACTTTCTTACAGATGTTGCAGAGGACATCTTCTCTGCAATCCTCAGGATGATTGCTATGGACGATAAGATCTTCTCTTGTCCTGAACGACTTTTTGCAAATAATGCAAGAGAATTGTCTTTCCTCTCTATGTGTACATTTATGATGGCAAAGATCACTCTTCGTGCGAAAGCGCAGACTACAATGAAAACAGGAGAATGACTCTTCTTGTGATGGACCTGCACTCCTCACAGGCTGTGACAAATGGTATTGCTCTTTGTCTTTTGTGGCAAAACTGCCTCTGTTGATAACTACAGTAGAACCAGGAGGCAGCTTTGAACGTGCAAAGGGATGTACAAGACTCAAAAATGAAGTGGATGTACGAGGGTTATTAATACCATATGGCTGAATCGATGGGAGACTCAAAACTGTAAGTCTCTTCTTTCCACTGTGAGAGCCCAAGTGAATCTGCAACTGTGGCTTCAAGCGAAATTGTTTTTCACATAATGTACATTTGAATGGCTTTTCTCCAGTATGGATCCTCATGTGCTCCTTCAAATTAGTGGCAGCACTAAACGTCCTTTTGCAGATGCTACATTCTATTCGCCCATCTTCATTGTGAATTTCTTTGTGCTTTGACAAAACTTTACAGGTTTTGAATGACTTGTCGCATTTGTTGCAAGGGTAAAGCCTCTCCTCTGAATGTGTTAATTTATGACGGCGAAGAGTACCATGAAGACGAAATCTCATCCCACACTGATCACAGGTGAATGGCTTTTCCTGCGTATGCATCGTCACATGCGTTAACAATTCACGCTCGTGTGCATAACGTTTACCACAAAACTCACAAGAGAAACATTTTTCGTCATGCTGCAGTTTGACGTGGCCATAAAGGGAATATTTTAATTTGTAGGCCTTACCACAGTATCCACAACCAAAAGGACTTTCTTTATCCTTTATGCGAAACAAACCTCGCAAGTTAAATAAAGTAGAACCGGGAGGCACCTTTGAACTTATCGTGGACTCAATGTGACTACAATACGCAGAAGATGTACGACAGTCATCATCTGTCAGATCATAAAATGGCGCTGGAGCATCTTTTGCCATCTCTAAACGGTTAGACAAAGACGATGGTTTGGAGATGGACGAGCTGCCTGGAGAATTAACTTCCGTGTCCCCCTCGTTTGAGACCGATTTCTCGCTGGAAAGAAACGTAAAGAGTCGCTTCAAAGAAGACGAAATCCTAAACACTTTCTTACAGATGTTGCAGAGGACATCTTCTCTGCAATCCTCAGGATGATTGCTATGGACGATAAGATCTTCTCTTGTCCTGAACGACTTTTTGCAAATAATGCAAGAGAATTGTCTTTCCTCTCTATGTGTACATTTATGATGGCAAAGATCACTCTTCGTGCGAAAGCGCAGACTACAACGAAAACAAGAGAATGACTCTTCTTGTGATGAACCTGCACTCCTCACAGGCTGTGACAAATGGTATTGCTCTTTGTCTTTTGTGGCAAAACTGCCTCTGTTGATAACTACAGTAGAACCAGGAGGCAGCTTCGAAAGGGCAAAGGGATGTACAGGACTCAAAAATGAAGTGGATGTACGAGGGTTATTAATACCATATGGCTGAATTGATGGGAGCCTCAAAAATGAAGTGGATGTGCCAGGGTTACTAATACCATTTGGCTGAATCGATGGGAGACTCAAAATTGAAGTGGGCGCACCAGGGTTACTAATACCATTTGGCTGAATCGATGGGAGACTCAAAATTGAAGTGGGCGCACCAGGGTTACTAATACCATTTGGCTGAATCGATGGGAGACTCAAAATTGAAGTGGGCGCACCAGGGTTACTAATACCATTTGGCTGAATCGATGGGAGACTCAAAATTGAAGTGGGCGCACCAGGGTTACTAATACCATTTGGCTGAATCGATGGGAGACTCAAAATTGAAGTGGGTGCACCAGGGTTACTAATACCATTTGGCTGAATCGATCGGAGACTCAAAATTGAAGTGGGTGTACCAGGTTTACTAATATCATATGGCTGAATCGATGGGAGACTCAAAAATGAAGTGTATGTACCAGGGTTACTAATACCATTTGGCTGAATCGATCGGAGACTCAAAATTGAAGTGGGTGTAGCCGGGTTATTAATACAATATGGCTGAATCGATGGGAGACTTAAAATTGAAGTGGGTGCACCAGGGTTATTAATACCATATGGCTGAATCGATGGGAGCCTAAAAAATGAAGTGGATGTACCAGGGTTACTAATGACAGATGGCTGAATCGATGGGAGACTCAAAAATGAAGTGGGTGCACCAGGGTTAGAAATGCCAAATGGCTGAATCGATGGGAGAATCAAAACTGAAGTGGGTGTACCAGGGTTACTAATACCATTTGGCTGAATCGATGGGAGACTCAAAATTGAAGTGGGTGTACCAGGGTTAGTAATGCCAAATGGCTGAATCGATGGGAGAATCAAAACTGAAGTGGGTGTACCAGGGTTATTAATACCAAATGGCTGAATTGATGTGACCAATGTTTGTGTCATGGTAGACAATTGTGATCCAGCGAGAGATAAAACTTTTTTTTCATATGCAACGCTAGCTGCAACAGAAATCCGCATTTTCTTCACGACATTTGACGAATCATCATTACGTTCTGTTTGATTGGAATGCGCTTTTGCAATATTTGCCGACATGATCGTCACATTGCTTGTAGAAAGACTTTTACTGTACAGCAGCGAGAAAGAATTAGCCGCTGCTGATCTATCTGACTTCGTTGTGACGCTAAGTGCTTCCTGAGTTGGACTGTCTACCAACTGAAAGGCGAGGTTGCTAGTTTCAACACCACCTGAGTTGTCTGATAATCGCTGCACAACATAACTATTTGAAGACAGAGCATTGTCTTTCGATGTCTTCTCCTGCGTAGAATTCGATTTAACTCGACTTTGAGACTGAGAACGAACATCACGCGATGCAGATACGTTAATTACGTCTCTCGTAACAACCACAGTCCCGGTTTCTTCTTCGTGCATCTCCATATCTTCATGGGCTTCTTCTTCTTCCATCTCTATACCTTGATAATCAGCTTCTTCAAGAATCTCTGTGTCCGATGATGAAATGGAAATGCATTCATCGTCGTAAGTTGCCACTAAAACGAGGCATAATTCATAACTGATTACCACAGAATGCATTAAATCCTCCCTAATGAAACTTTTCAAAGATGCTTAATTAATATGATAAGGTTATTTATTTATTACTTATTTATTTATTTATAGGGTATGTACAGTGATTGTACAGCTTGCTCAGTGTAAATACTTGAAGCTGCAATGTCTAGGACAGATATTGCAAGGTTGAGGCCATACAATTTGGTGTTGGGGCGAAGACTGGGAGTCAATAACAAACATCATCGATTAACACAATTAAAAAGATATTGCAGGCGTCTAACAGTACCTACCTATAATTTAGGAGCTTTCTCCATAGGGCAAGTACAGAAATAGTGTACAGCGTTTCGCACATTAAATTACTCAAGATATTTTATGATAATGACACTCTTTTAATGTGTCTGCTACATAAATGGGCATATAGTGAGATTACGAACTGAGAGACAGCACTTCTAAAGCCTGTTGTCATCAGGTTGAGTCCATGTAATTTGGCTTTCAGGCTAAGTTTGCCACTCAACGTCTAATGTCATTGATTAACACAGTCAAGAAGGTATTGCAGTTTCTTAATTGCAATCCTAATCATCGAGGAAGTCTTAAGGCAAGTGCGAAGTGCCTCTAAGAGCCCGCGCTGGCACAACAAACATGCCGAGAAGTCACAAAAGAAAGATTGCAATGTCAATAGTATTTCATACCTGGTCTAGATCCTATCTTAATCAAAACATCGTCTATTTTCTCAGATTGACGTCCTGTTGAAAGTTCGACATCAACTAGATCAGTATTTACCAGCGGACCATTCAAATGCAAGACCTGTTGTTCTGCATTCAGACATGAAGATCTATGGGATTCTGAAAACAAAACTAACTGTGAAAAGTAACGGTAACACGTATGTTTATACGCCTTTATAGAAAAGTTCTACAGAAGTATAGCAGTATCAGCAATACACTGTTTATATGGATACTAAGCCTAGCTTTCATTCGCCGCTTTGTCCTGGTTTCATTCCCAGGCGTTCATGTATTTCTACCCTTCTATAACGTTGTCCAAATCTTATAATAAATCAAATAGGCAAAGTGGCAACGAAAAAGAAAGTAATCCAAAATTCTCCTATCCCGATCTTCATAATTTTGAAGTATTATTTTGTTCAAGTGCTTTTCAAAATTATGAAATATCAAAAAACTTTCTACAAAACATCATTCATTTAATATCTCGACCCCAAATAACAAACGATCAATTTCATTACATAAACATTTAGTTTTGGCTATAAATACCAAGTGTACATAAGAAAACTTAAAATAAAATAGAAATTCTGTAGAATCATCATGAAGCTATAATTCAACGACACAACGATTTTTAGACCACAATCTTTTCATCCGCCCTATACTCGCAGTTCTGCCAATTGAAACCTTCACCACTTGCTATCGGATGCAAGTAAACCTAATAAAAATAACAATAGAAAAATCGCAAAATTAATCATACCATACCTTCCAGATCATTTGTCTTTGGAGCAATGTGCAGCTTATTTACATGGTCCTGAAATACCTTGTCAAAGATGCTAGTTGGTGCCATAACATCCTTTTCAGTCATATCATCCTTCACACTCCCATCAGCATTTGTTTGTGGTGTCATAACATCCCCTTCAGTTATATCATCCTTCACACTCCCATCAGCATTTGTTTGCGGCGTCATAACATCCTCTTCAGTCATATCATCCTTCACACTCCCATCAGCATTTGCTGGCGGACTTGTATTAAACCCAATTGGACATACGCCATTGGCGTGAATTTCGGTGTTGGGTGAACTATTCTGCCCACATTCATCTGTGGAATCATTCTTTATTTCTGTCTCAATTCCTGATGAACGACTGGGTCCATTGCTGGTTACCGTGTCGACCCCTTTTCGTTCGTTCTCTTCTGTGCCACATAAATTTTTTTCGATGTCTACAGTAGTGGCTTTGCCAGTCAATTGAAGATTCAGATGTAGGGCCTGATTCAGGGTCTCATTCAGATCTGTTGTTGGTGAATCTTCGGAGACTATCTTATGATTATGAGAGTTTTGGTCGATGATCTCTTGGAATTCTCTCGTGCATCCTACATCTGGTGTATGAAAACGTTCACCTGTTAAAACAACGGCATTTTCTACAATCAGCAAAATATCACGAGGGAAAAAAGGATGTAAGTACAATAGTAATAATAGTATCAATCATGACGATTCTGAATAATAACAACATGGTACTAGGAGGAGCAATAAAATATTACCAGTAATAAAAATAACAATGAATAATAAGAGATAGAAGCACAACTGAGAGAGTTTATACAACAACATTCAGTGTTTTCTGGATCTTGAGAAGATTTCATAGAAATAGAAGAAATGAACCAAGCTATCGCCTGATTAAAGAAACGTAGAATTAAAGAACAAATGCAGATGTCAAGTCACATTGTTGAAAATGTTGCATTTAGCTTGTACAAAATGCTGTGGCATATTACCTTGAGTTTTTTGCATATTCGTATCATAATTTTCATGTCCTTTTTCTCTGAAACAGTCCAAAAAAATACAATTGATGGTTCCTGATGCAAGTAATATATCAATCAACACATCAATTTATAAATTTCAAATGTCAAAAGTGCAAAATTCAAATTTTCAGGCATACAAGAGCATTGCCGATATGAAGCAACTTCCAAAATACCTACTTCATCCATAATCAGACATTCAGAATGAATATGGCCACCAGATAGATGGAGAGAAACAGCATGTTTACAGTGTTTGGTAGATGGCCGTCACGAAAAGAAGCATGCAAACGTACAGATGGTGGGTGATAGGCCTATAGATGAATGCATAAAAGCATAAAATAATTAATTTCAAACATCAAATAGTCCGGATGTCACACTTTGCAGCATTGTTGAAATACATATAGCAAGCTGAAAATTTCCATAATCAGATGCTTAGAACTGGATAGTTGGAACGAGCAGCAGAATGCTTTACAGTGCATCGTGTGGCATCTAACGACCATGAAAAGAAGAAGAATGCTAAGTATACAGCTCTTGGGTGATATAGATCAAAACAATACATAAGCTTACCGAGTTTGATGGCAGTTGTTGTCTTTAGATTTCTAAAATGCACAAAACACAACTGGATTAGAACTATCCTTATCCACAATAACATTGGTACAATTCATTTTATGGTCTCAATAGCAGTCAATTGCTCATTCGTTTCAAGAATTTATATAGCACTCCTGAAGACTACTCAGTGGTGCTCCACCCCATACATCACGTCGTCGAATTATAATCATTAATATTCGTTTTGGGGATTCAGGTTTCGGGGAATAGGGCCACGCGCTCACACACACACACACATACACACATCTGTAAGGTCAGAACACACAAGGTAAATGCAGTGTGGCATACATACAGCTTATAGAAAAAAGGGTTGCTTCAATAAAATCACAAGCTACAGTTTTGTTAATTTGTGTCTTCTACACTAATATTCACTAATGAATATTAACCCCTTGGCTGCCGTATTGACGAGCGGTGCTCGTCATGAACTATGTGTATGCTGTGTGCCCTGTTGACGAGCGGTACTCGTCAATATATACGATTACGTCTGTGCTCGGTCTGGCACTGAAGGCACCGCTTATTATTCAAAATCTAGGTGCCTGACGGTCAATAGTAATTTCCGCAATGCTTTGGGCTACTCTTGGACTACTTTTTTTTATAATTTTGTAAGGCTGCTGTTGGAGTTAGAACATGCTAATATTGAGCGGTTTTTTGGCGTTTTATGACAGATGTTTGAAAGTGGATTTGAACATTCTTTGTGATAAATTTTAATATTTTGCGATCACAATAGACAATTGAACATGGCCTATTTTTTTACTAAGGAACAAGTTCTTAATATGTTAGAGGACAGTGATTATAGTGAAATAGAGAGCGAAATCCGTTCGGATGAATCTGACGACGAGTCCTAAGCGTTGATCCGGATGAAAGTGGTATGGATTCGGATGATTCACATATGCTGTATAGTCTACTACACTAAGTGTCCGTCAAAGCCTGCTTTTTGCATAGAAGTCGCTCAAGCTTTGCTGCTTTTCATTCCAAAATAAACTACTGGAAATAGCATCTGACTAAACATTGACGCTGTCAGCAGCACTTGCTGTGAACATTCAGTTCCACATACTCATGCCTTTCTAGCATACCAATTCGTCACTATCTAGTGAAAATAAATTTTAAAAAGGCATTGTTCACAATCATAAACATGAGATTTTTATTGATGTAATCACAAATTATAATCCTTGCAACAGTTAATGCACCTCAGAAACTATAATTGCAACAATATATTTTTACGCAAATTTATATGTTTTGTGTCGGCACTCGGGGTGTCGTTTAGCCCTTGATGGCGCGGCAGCCAAGGGGTTAATGATTATAATTCGACGACGTGATTATTATTCAGCTTCGCTCTGCCTCTAGCGGGAAGCTTTTGGTCCCGCGCGTTGAAATCTCAACCTGTCAGCGTTAAGTCCATCTGTTTGGAATGGTCTCCCGTTGGAGATGCGCCTATAATCATCTATAGGGTTGACTCGTCAGTGTTTTAGAGGCTCCATAAAACTTTTTGTTTCACCGCATTTGGACTGGGAGCGCCTCTGAGTGGGTTTCTTTAAGTGGCGCTATATAAATTCTTGAAATGAATGAATGAGTGAATGAATGAATGAATGAATGAATGAATGAATGAATGAATGAATGAATGAATGAATCCGTGGAAAAACAGAAAGGCCTTACCATAGGGGGTAAAAACGTCAGAAAGTTCCGAAAAAACTTGGACGCTGACATCTTGGTAAATTGTAACCTACCAGAAAGAAAATATATAAAATACCTACTAACAGAAATCAGCTATTTCGAAGCGACTAGTATAGAGATCACGCTTTACTGGCACAAAACAATAGGTATCACACTTGATAAATTTACGAAAAACATTGCTATTTTTCAACAGCCAATCGGCTAATAGTAATCTATGTCAGTTTTCCAATAGCCAATCAGGCGTAGAGGTCATCGATATTTATATCTATGGTAGAGTTCCACTATACTTCCAAATACTTCTTTGTAGCCTAATAATCGCAATCTCAAAACTTCTACAGCGCCCACAAATTTCTCAGTGCTCAGAGACCAGCTTATTCACCGCCAGTACCAGTCCCAAGTCTGGATAAAGGAAAAGGGCGTTATCAATCATCTTTGAAATGTCAGTGTCGTTAGACAGCAACAAGACACCTAATTTGTAAGCAAAGACTCGCTACCGCGTAACACACTTTTATGAAAAAATGTAACCTGTTAGCCTATCTATTAATCTATGAAACTGACACAGCGTCCCATCAGGATGACAGCCCATGGGCAAGTGGCAATGTTGCTTGCCGTGACCTGCTGCGCCGCCAGCATCTTGTTTAAAGGAAATAATATATGTCATTTTCTTATTTTTCAGCCGTTTAATGGCTTCCATCCGGACAATTAATGCGTGGTCCTAGTAAGATTTTGTTATGTCCATAGACTCAACTTTGTTGACCGAGTATAATTCAAGTGTAGCCTATAACCAGATAAGTAGCCTCCCGCAACAGATTCGTTATTGTCGATCTTCTTGCTATTTTCTATCCGAAGAGGTATAACGTGCAATAACTTGAAATTAATTAGTTGCCATATTATCAGCAAAACAGTTAATTTGAGAATTTGAAAAAAGTTTTCTTCCAACGACCTCTTATAAAAAAAAAAGCACAAATTGGGTCCAGTGAGGATATACTAAAAACCTCTACTGATGGTTATGTAGGATTTCAAAGAGACCTAGGAGACTTAACCTTAGAGGTATTAACAGAGGAGAATGATAATCGAACTCTATTAAACAACCCTGATCTAGATCCTGATAGCAACTATTTTAATGATTTGCAATGTGACAGTACATATTCGTCTATTCAATCCCTCAGATCAAAGCTAGCCTCCTCTCCATGTTCTCTCTCATTTTTGCATGTAAATGCAAGAAGCATTTTACCCAAAATTAATGAAATCAAAGATCTGCTGAACTCTTTACCTGTATCTATACTTGCATTAACAGAAACCTGGTTGAACGAATCCAATACCGATCTAATAAAAGTGCCTGGTTATCAATTTGTTCATCGTTCCAGAGGATCTGGAAAGGGCGGAGGAGGAGTGGGATTCTTGATTAGAGAAGAAATCTCGTACCAAATCCTAGACCCGATAGGATCCGATTCCTCTCCTTTTCAATTTTTTGAAGGTCTTTTTATTCGCCTAGCACATAAAACTGGGGCAACCACAGTTGGAGTTATATATCGGCCACCTGGGCTTAAACTAGAAGATTTCTCTGAAGAAATTAACAACATTTTAGATCATATGCTAAAAAAATCAAAAGACATAGTAATTTTAGGTGTTTTTAACATGGATCTCTTGAAAATTAATAGCCACAAAGCCACTGCTGATCTCTACCATTGCCTAACCGCCCATCATCTATTGCCTCTCATAACCAGACCTACCAGGATCACTGACCATACATCTACATTACTAGATAACATATTCACTAACATTTGGACCAAACTTATTTATTCTTCTATTCTCATCGAAGACATCTCTGATCATTTACCAATCATAGCATGGTTTGATTTTAGTCCTATTAAACCTCCTAACAAGCCTCAAACACTGACATTTAACCTAGTATCTGATGACCATAAAGCCAAATTTTTGCAATCCTTAGACTCTACGGACTGGTCTGATATCCGTGAAGCTTGTACGGAACTAGACACTGATAAGGCCTATGACCTATTTCTTAGCAATTATAAGAAGCTTTACGATGATTCTTTTCCAATTTCCACTAGGACTTATGCTCGCAACTCTATCCCAAAAAAGCCCTGGATGACTCGGGCACTGGTAAAATCTAGTAATAAGAAAGCGAAACTATATAAAAAATTCATAAAAAATCCAAATGAGGCCAACAAAAGGAAATTCATCCTATACAGAAACAAATTTAAGAAAGTTAAATTGCAAGCCGAAAAAGATTTTTATGCATCCGAATTTTTAATCCATAGTAATAACCTTAAAAAAACCTGGGGTCTTCTGAGGAGTATACTGGATAGAGATACTAACAAAGAAACTGTAATTACTGCATTGAATGTAAATGGTGAACAAATTACTGACCCTCAGACTATAGCAACTAAATTCAATAATTTCTTCACAGGCATTGCACAATCTCTTGTTAATAAAATACCTGCTGCAACTAACTCTTTTTTCTCCTACTTATCCCAACCCCTTCCACATTCTATAGCATTAATTCCTTCTACACCTTGTGAAATAATGAACCTTGCGCATACCATTCGCACTACGCATAGTAAAGGAGTCGATGGAATTGACCCTGCCATAGCCCTATTAACACTGCCTAAAATTGCAATTCCGCTATCAGAGATTGTCAACTGCTCATTTCCCAGACAGCCAAGAATCGCAGTGCCCGTACCATGCCAACATTGCTTGCCCACAGCGGCAAACTCGTGGCTGGCCCAAATGGCGGCGTTAAGCGAACGCCCGTCCATACTTCATCGGCCCAATTGCGTTGGCCAGTAGGGGAACGGATGATCTTGCCACAACAATGCCGACGTATATTCTTCGCCTCATTAAACGCCGCGAGCTGCACAGGCTGCGCCTATGAATTTATCCGCAGGACCAGCGGTGTATGAGTGCGGGCTTCTATTCATTGCTGCTCGCGTCGGCGTCTATGGGTCCGCTGGTGTCAATTCATCGCTAGCCGTCGGCTCGGCATTGGTGCTTGGAAGGGCCTGCCTATTGTTTACAGTCCACAGTCACAATGCCTCCAGTGGCGATTGTAGGCCCGCTGGTGGCTATTCATCGCTAGCTGTGGGCTCGACGCTTGCGTTAGTAAGGGACCGCCTATTGTTCCCCAGTCTACCACCACACTGCATCTAATGGCCTTTATAGGGCCGCTATTGGTAAATGATCGGCCGATGTGGACGCTACGAGGTTGGCTGTACTTGGGACTATGCTTAACCATCCATTCTGCCTACAGTTTGCCTTCACAATGCCTCTAATGGCAATATGAGGACCAGCTCCAGGCCTATAAATGTGGCTGTAACGGAATCTCAGCTGAATTTCTGCATATCTGCAATTTCAAATCACAAAATTAATCCCACAAGAATATAGACTTCTGAGATTCGATTCAGGAGTCCAAATATACCTCTTACATGAAATAGAAAAACACAAGTTCTCATGAAAATAATTTTTAACAAAGTTCACATCATTCATTGTTTTAGAAATAAAAAAAGAATTTTTATGACAATAATGCATACACAAAATTTTCAAAATAATTAAATCCACACAAATGACAAAAAGAACATTCTCTAAATTTTATAATGTCAGTTCAACTATTTAAACTCTACGACTTATGAACTGTCAAAATATCATTATGAACTGTCAAAATATCAATCATTTATTTATCCAGACACCTCGAAATGAACAAACGCACTCAGAGAAAATTGTACATTCTCGTAAAACAAAAGCTTATCCAAGAGATTGTAGTTCAGCTAAATCAGGACAATGTAGTTCATATAAGAAGCAATTAAATGCAACCAAAACATAGAGCAAATATCCATTTGTTAAAATGCAGGAAACAACCATCTTTATAATTATTATCAAACATTGAATGAACATAATGACTCGTGTAAAAATTGAATCTATTTTGCATGAATTTACTTGAAAAACTTAATGAATCAATATACCTAAAATGAGAACGTTGAATATTAAATTTTTAATGTTTTCGAGAAATGGCACACACAAAACCAATGTGTTCCACAAAAAGTTTACTTGCCTTCTGTTTATAACCTCACAAATTAGATATTAATGCAGCCAGAAATAGTATCCTCATAGCTAGTTAAATTAGAGCTATATTTTAACTCTATTTTACAGTTTTCAGTACTAATAATAAACAAAAACATTGATGTCTTAGCAAACCACTCTTAAATATGCATTTTGTCCATAACAAGATATTAGATTGAATATTGTTTCTAGTTATCACAATACCCTAACTTAAACACACCAGCATATTACGAATAATAATTAAGAATAAAGCAACATCAGATTGATTGCAAGAAAAATACAAATTTCCTCTGAAATCATTTTCAGCAAGTCTTCAGGACATCGCCCATTGACAATCATTGCATGTACAAACAGTCATATTTGCTGAAACGCAAAGCATGTGTCATTAGAACTGTACGTTGTACAATTCAAAGAGAAGTGAGGGCATTGGAGATAGCGCTCAAATAATCAAATAGCTGCTGTGCTATTATTTACACTCGGACAATATAATCTCTGCACATTTAAGCATCTGGTATATAGAATGCACGAACAGAGTATTGCTCCCCAATACCCACCCAAGGGTTGGCTCAGCCTTACATTGGGCAGATGCACTGGTAAAATGAGCAGGGCATAATCGAGTCTTGCATGACTGCCAGTTAAATTTGAATCCTTTACCTTGTGATCATTAGTTCAAATGACACTAACTTCAATCAAACTGTGGCATCAGGTGAAATAATGAAATATCTAATATCTTCGTTTAATTTCAAGCTGCATTGTGATCACAATTCAGGGTATGAACCACTCCTGAAGTAACAAGTCATTGCAGGAGTCGAATTTAACTAACGACAGCCATGCAAAGCTTCCATCACATCTTACTGCTCGTTTAATTACATCATCTGCTGAATGGAAGGTTGAGTGGACCTTTGGGAGGGTAAAGGGTAACAAGACAGCGTCCATGCGCTCTTTGTGCCAGATTGCTACCATTACCCTAAACCCGTCCCCATTACCAGGTATATTAAACAAATATATACGTATTCATTCCATTCCGAGTATTTATATAGCATGTCTTCAAGAAACTACTCAGAGGCGCTCAGCGCTAACAAGCAGAAGTGATGTTAACTGTCATAACAAGAAAATTTAATCAATTAGCAAAATATATATAGTATATATGATATACACATATACATTATAATTGTATATGAAACGACAAAATACATCTATTTATACACAATTAAAATATTTGAAAATTAAAATAAACAAGACGATATATATGAGGTCATAATATACAATAATGCAATACATTATTAGAATGCAGCTAGATAGAATTATAATTTCACTAAACAGAGAATAAAGTTCCATCGTGTAGCACCCCCAGCTGTTCTAGTAAATACCAACACAAGAGAGCATTATAGCAATAGCTTCCTTGCGCATCAGTCAATTTTGCGCTGTCAAGGTTGGAAGACAATGCCACTCCATGTGGATGATAGGAATTCAACGCTCCTCTCCTGCAGCTCGGACATCCTCGGGTAGAGATCCTCGCAGCTCAATGGAAGAGAGAAACCATCACCAACCAATGACCGCCGTAACACCGACAGTTCATAACGTCTTTTCCTTACAAACGCTCTATGACTTGTTCTTCAAAACCACGATTTCTTCCACTGCTGTGTAATTTGCAGAGGTGGCTGGTTCATTCGTGTGAACAGCATCTACAGCGGTAATGACAAAGCAAGTAAGTTAAAACAATTTAGCCTTTCTTTGGGTAACAATGAGCAATGTAATTATTATTCCACAAAAAGTGCTCCTATACCTATACTAGCCTAATCACAACACTTTCATGAGGTGCTCAAATGTCGCCAGGTAGTAAGCTTTTAGATACATACATACATACATATATATACACTGTGCAGGGTGGCCGAAAAAATAATAATATTTTCTTTATTGAATTCATACTGTCAAATGCAGTATGATTGCATGAAACAATCCTAATAAACATCAATCTTAAATACTAACAGAACAGACAGCCAGCAATGGTACTAATAGCATCTTACAAAGCACATCTATCCTCTGGATACTTTGAGAATCGAACTCAGCATCGCTGATCTTCACACCAATGTGTTATCCAATGCGCCACCCAAATTTACACTGATCCTAAATAAATATACAGGGTGGCTGGCCACTCAAATATGACTTAAGAATCCAACGAGTTTTCTAGAGACAATTTCTAACAGTTTAAGAGTACGTTTTAATCACTTTCTTTATCATCTCTTTAAGGTAGACTGCTCAGAAGCGCTCCCAGCCCAACCACGGCTAAATAAGAGAGCTGATGTTCTTAAGGCACAGAGTGGAGTGACCCCTGGCAACTAAGCGCAATGTAACATGGAGGCCATTCCAGGTTGTAGGACAAGTGACAGAGAATGAACTACGTTGTCGGATAGCAGTCTGTGAGCACGGAACCAGAAGCTCAGCTTGGATCGCCAATCGAAAGATGGATTGACGCTTAACACACAAGGTGGAGCAACAGAGTTCTCAAAGATACGGTGGAACCATCCCTTAATGCACTGCCTTGCCAATGCATAGACCCTGCATGCAATTCGCTGTGGAGAATGAAGATAATGTGAAACATCCCTCATAGAAGATGAGACATCCCCAAATTTTGGGATATATGATCAACAAGTCGTGCCGTTGAGTGGAGAACCATTCCAGACAGCCAATCCGGTCAGCCGGCAGGACCATGGTAGAAGGTGCTGCAGTAGTCAAGGCGGCAACTACGAAAGAGTGAACAAGAGCAGAGTCAGCACCAAAAGTCAGAGAGTGGGAGAACACAACTGGTAGTAACAGTTTCGGCATAGCAGGTTTATATGCCGAGTTACAGTTAGCTCTTGGTTCAAAATACTACGAAATGATATAAGAAAAAAGAATAAATATTTGTGTGGTACTCCCATCATCTTATCAAACCAGACGAAAACAACAAAATGTCAACTCATTTAAAAGTCATATACAAATGCAATAATTGGACTGCAAATCAGAAACTGTCCATGTGAATCATCATGTATGTGTAGTACCTTGAAAACTGATCATCTCAGATTTCATGTAATTTTACTATTTTGTAATTTTCATATTTGTACAGTATATTAAAAAATTTAGAAGCCTATCACCACGAATCTGTATTTTTCCCTGACGGGTGTAGAGGGGCGTTATGCAACCGTGACTATTTTAAAGGTGGTGCCTAGTTCAGGGGCCCGTATCTCAGTAATAAATGCACAATTGCACATACGAGTTACATTTTTTTTTTCAACTTTTGGTCTACTTTCTGATTCTGTAAACCATTTTGAATTGAAACAGACAGTTTTGCACTTACATGGGGGCAAGTGACCAAAAAACAAAGTCGTAAGTCTAAATCGGCAAATATTCATGGCATTGTAGCAGTGAAGACCACAGAATTGATTGCAAATATTTTGAATGCCATGAATATTGCCAATTTAGACTTGCGATTGTGTTTTTGATCATTTTAAATCTAAAAGTTGAACAAAATAACCAAATTTTGCAACACTACATGGGATACTGGCCTCTGAACTAGGCACCACGTTTAAACATGTTGCGAGTGCTTCACACCACTCTTCATCCGTCAAGGCTAAAATACAGATACACAGAGAGACATCTAAAACTTTGAATATGATGTAGAGACATATCAACTACAAAATAGCAAAATTACAGCCAAATCTGAGATAGGTCAGTTTAATACAGGCTCTCTTGGTGATTTCACATGGACTAACCCAAACTTTATACATGTTGCAAAGCAACCTAGTAGAAATTACTTTGACCCAATACAGTCTAGTCCGGATTCTGTGACTCCTCTATCTAATGCTTAAGGTTTAAAAAAACACGTCTGAATCTCCAGCGTGGCTTTCGTTGCTTCAAAATATTTGATCTGAACCATTTCCCTTCGAAGCAGATTTTGCATCATGTCTCACTTACACGGCTTTGCTTGCAGTTATTGCTGGAACTTCATATTAAGCTCTAGCACCACGTATGTACTGCAGCATTCCCTTATATATAGCTATTTCTGTGACAACACCAGCATCATTGATGGAATCAAAAACCATGCACTCAGCAACTAGATGTTTTTGCTAACATTTTCCTCCAGCATGTCAACCATTGACACTGAAATCACTTTCAACTGACATATTGCATGACAACACAATAATCAATTTGATGACATGCAAAATGACGGCACACTTAGTTTGAAAGCTCAAAGCTTAAAATTCAAAGTAGAATTTGCAGTAGGCTATCTGAAGTGGTTTTATCACCATTGTTCATATCTATGCTGAAAAGTGCAAAATATTGTAACTCTAGAGAGAAAGTTCTGACTTGTAAACACTTTCAACAAGATCTACAAAGTTGTGCTTGTGTAAACACTTCCACCCTTTAATCACAGGAATTGTGCCAACCTGCCAATCTTCCAAGGTTGCACTCAACTATATTCCACTTTCTTGCACTCATGGACGCATAGAAATTCAATGCAATCCGTACAAAAAGCAAGTTTAAAGTGATATGTCAAATAGATCTGAACAAATTCTTTTAATGATGGAGGAATTCAATGCGTGTTCCCTGATTTTACCAGAATTAAGAAAATTCCTGAGTTTTCCTGAGTTGTGGCCATCCTAATAGATACATCAGTCACTGTATTATTCGGACATCTCAATTGCAAATGCTAATTTTTTTAGAGTGATGAGGCCTCTCCAAGAAGCCTCTGATAAGGTGCTCCTTGCCAGCTCACACAAGAGCAGCCGAACAGAAAGGCATCAAAGTGTTCGCAAAATAGAAGTTACTTACTTAGTTACTTAGTCCTTCACGTGCAGGTCTGCACATCAGGCAACGCATCTCCTCCACTCGTCCCTGTCCATCGCAAGTTCTTCGGCTTCCTCCCATGACATCTCCAGACATCTCAAGTCGTCTTTGAAGCCTCGTAAAATAGAAGTATGGAAAATAAATTTAATGTTAGCCTGTTCGAGAATGAGAGACAGACTACTGAAAAGGTTCCATGTTTCATCATTATTATTAACATCAACTTTTTATATAACGCACCTTCAAGGTAAACTACTCAGAAGCGCTACCAGTTCAGCAATGGCTAAATAAAGCAGTTGATAAGTGAGAAAGAAACATAGGGTGTGACCTCTCACAAGGCGGAGTGCAGCAGGGAGCATATTCTAGGTTCTAGGGCGCCGCTGCAATATAGCAGTTCGAGAGCAAGAAGCCAGGAGTTCAGCTTGATCAGAGGTCAGATGTCAGATTGCCGCTGGAGGTGGGACAGCAAAGTTCCTGTAGATACATGGGAGCTATACCCTCCATGCAGGGCCAGACTAATGTAGTACTCTGTGACTTGATCAAATTAAAGGATGCGACCAGTAAGACACCCAATTCGGATTGTCCGACATATAGGGCATTACATTAGTCAAGGCGAGAGACAACAAAGGCGTGGACAAGAGTGGCAGTAGCAGTAGGGGTCAGAGATCAAGATACCACCCTAAGCTATATTTGTGGATTTACAAAGAGCCTCTAACAGTACAAACTAATCAGAGGCGTTTTCAGTGCAAATGACCCCCAGAAAAAGAAGTCTTAACACAACGGGCAGAAATAGTACTACCCCAGACAAGCTAGGAGTCATTCCTAACACCCAAGTCAAGAATCAGAGTAGAGAAGGCAATTTGGAAATCTTGAGTCTATCTTCTGGAGGTGCCAATGGTTAAAAAAGGGCCATTCCACAGTATTGGAGTCCATGAAGGGTCAATAAAAAATATTGGAATTATAAATTATTAATTTCTGCAATAGCTAGTATAGGATTGTAGCGGACCTGCCTGGGCGCTAATTTTTTGTAAAATTGCTCCTCTACGTTTCCTTGTATGTTCTCTGTGTTCCCTTGTGTTTTATATGTTCCCTTATGTTCCCTATGTTCCTTTTATGTTCTGTTATGTTCCTTGATGTTCCCTTATGTTCCGTATGTTCCCTTTATGTTCCCTGATGTTCTGTTATGTTCCCTATGTTCCCTTGATGTTCCGTATGTTCCCTATGTTCTGTTATGTTCTCTTGTGTTCCTTATGTTCCCTTGATGTTCCTTCGTGTTCCCTGATGTTCTGTGTGTTCCCTATGTTCCTGTTGTTCCTTTTATGTTCTGTTATGTTCCTTGATGTTCTCTTATGTTCCGTATGTTCCCTTTATGTTCCCTGATGTTCTGTTATGTTCCCTATGTTCCCTTGATGTTCCCTATGTTCCTTATGTTCCCTTGATGTTCCCTGATGTTCCTTATGTTCCCTCGATGTTCCTTATGTTCCTGATGTTCTGTATGTTCCCTTTATGTTCCTATGTTCCCTTGATGTTCCCTATGTTCCTTATGTTCCCTTGATGTTCCCTGATGTTCTTTATGTTCCCTCGATGTTCCTTATGTTCCTGATGTTCCCGTATGTTCCTTATGTTCCTTTGATGTTCCCTCGTGTTCCTTATGTTCCCTATGTTTCTTTTATGTTCTGTGATGTTCCCTTGATGTTCTGTTATGTTCCTTGATGTTCCATATGTTCCCTTATGTTCCCTATGTTCCTTTTATGTTCTGTTATGTTCCTTGATGTTCCCTCGTGTTCCTTATGTTCCCTTATGTTCCGTATGTTCCCTTTATGTTCCCTGATGTTCTGTTATGTTCCCTATGTTCCCTTGATGTTCCGTATGTTCCCTATGTTCTGTATGTTCCCTTGATGTTCCCTCGTGTTCCCTATGTTCCGTTATGTTCCCTATGTTCCCTTGATGTTCCTTATGTTCCCTATGTTCCTTTGATGTTCCTTATGTTCCCTTGATGTTCCCTCGTGTTCCCTATGTTCCCTCGTGTTCCCTATGTTCCCTTTGTTCCCGCGTGTTCCCTATGTTCCCCTCCGAGCCTGGTCGGCTATAAAAGGAGCCGGCAGTCAACAGTCGACGGTCAGTGGGGTGCAGTCGACAGAGAGAGTACGGTGTAGTCAGTCAGTGCCGGAGTCAGTAAGTGAAGCGACGGTCAGTCAAGCGTCAGTCGTCACGTCTGTCAGTCGAACGTCGGCCAGTCAGTGAGTCGCAAGAACAGTCACGTCGCAAGAACAGTCACGTCGCAAGAACAGTCACGTCGCAGGCCAGTCAGTACAGCCAGTCGACACGTTGGTCGCCGGTCGGTCATACATCGGCGGCTCAGTCAGCGGACTCCCTCGATCACCGTCGGTCAGCGGACTCAGACACCGTCCGCTCAGTCACTCGGCGAACTGTGGTTAGTCAGTTATCGTGAAGAACATTGTCGTCGCTCCGACTTGCGGAACTGTATTGCGAAGGACACTTTGACACTCGGTTGCGGTTCGAAGTAAGGTGTTTCAGACTGCGGAATTCGACAAGTGAAAGTTACGGTCAGAACAGTGAAACATTGCGTTGAACTTGTCTGAAGGATTATTTCGGTTTATTTCGTAATAAAGTTGTTCATCTTCTTCAAGTCTCCTAATAGACTATTAGGAGCCGTACCCTGCCTTACCACTAGAGAGAGAGAACGGTCCGGGGGCAACGTCATCCTGGTGCCAAGTTCGAACCCCCGGGTCCGCCACAGGATTCTAAAAGAATTTGTCTTTCTGCGCTTATCGTTTTGTGTCGACCTTGCGTTACGGACTCTACATGCAGGTTTTAAATGCTAAATTTCTAATGTAAATCCAATGTCGAATATTTTTAGCTGGACATCATGACCATGGTGAGAGTAAGTGATAAATACTTCGTGATCAAAAATTCACCTCATCTTGTGTCCAGATTTGCTCAGGCAAAACATGAGTTGTAGAGTACGCAACATTCTGGGGCTTCTAATTTGTTTTGCAGGCATTTTGAATTGAGCAGCAAACTTGTTATCTCCATTCCTCTGATTTCCCATTGTAGGCTACTCAGTAAGCATAGATTACTTTTCCTAATACTGCTTTAAAAAATTTTATGTGAAGGTGAAAATAGTTACGGACTCTACAAAAAGCGTTACGGACTCTACCAAGAACAAATTCAGCTCATGAGATAATGGCTAAAATTGCCAGAAATTATGCATGGTAGCTAAACATTCAACATGTATCTTGTTTAAATGATTCGTTTTATTCATCACTTTCTAAGCTACTATGTGGAAAGCATGCAATTCGTCAACAACTTTCAGACAGTTAGAAATTTTATTTAGCTGACATCTAACACACATAAATCAACATTTAGCATGATGTATTTATGTGTTTTATTATTTATTCGTTGCATTTATATTGATTTATAATGCGGTTAAAACAAGGTTACGTAATCAATAATTTAAATGAATAGTATGCTAGTTAATTTTCTTCGATTATTCATAGAAATGGTGGAAACAGTTAAAGAACATGTGGAGAGTACAGGCAGAAAGTCTACAACAATGTAGTTCATGCCATGGAAACTGCACGTATTTACAGAATCAGATTCAAGTACCAGTACTTACAGAATCAGATTTGATTTTTTAGACCATGAGCTGTATATGTTCAAGAAAGCAAGATTTTAATGAGGAAGGTTTGCCAGATGGGTGGCGATACACTGGCAGTAAAAGACAAAGACGATTGAAATCCGCAAAAACCACGACACAAGTGTCATAGCAACCCAGATGCCTCAAGGTGTCATGATGTGGAGCAGACATGCACAGGCCGGTCAGGACAGACCCGTGGAGAGAGTCGGAGGAGAGAGCATGGGACACATACGGGCTTTGACCCAAGTTGTCCTTCATGCCTCTCTCCCCCAATATTCTCTTCATTCGGACAAGGTGGTCTAACTGCTCCAAGATGTTAATGGTATGGAGCAGACCTGCTGACCGGACCGGTTGAAGCTGGGCAACATGACGCGAGACAGACTCAGACAGAGAGTGGCGTCGGACTCCTACGGGCACTGAGCCTAAGGATGTTGATGATGATGATGAAGTGCAGGGCGAGAGGGCCACCAGAACTGGGTAGTGCTCCTCAACCTTGTAAGTACACCAGATTTTTGCACTGGATAAGGTGTAAAAATTGGTTTGTCTAAATTTTGGTCCATGCACCCAGAAGAAGTTTTTATCTGAAACAAGACTAAGCTACAAAGGTGAATACTGCATGTTGTGAATGACAAATTGGGCAATCTTTTCGACTTTCCAGACAGAATTATTGACCAGTTATGGATCACCAATTATCAGAAAAGCTATATGCACCAGCAAAAGATGAACGGTCTTTTCACGTTCATTGACCCTGTGGCTAGTGTTACAGAATGACCTAAGCTGAGTGACTTTGGAAACATTAAAAGCTTCAACATTGCAGATCTTTGAACTGTGCAAGCGTTCCATTAATCGCTGGTGACAATAAAACACCATATTTGTTCAATTTGAGCTCTGAAACGTCCCGTAGTACCTTGCAAACAATTGAAACTATGAAAGTAATTGCTATAAATTAACTGTTTTCATGGATATTAATCAGTTTTTTATGATCCATAACTGTAGAGTCCGTAACGCATAGTGTGCACATTAAGTGCGTGCTCAACATCAGTACTTATCATTATAAAGAAATTCAATTATGACTATATCAACAGAAATGGCTGGCAATTCTAAGGTTGTGTCTCAAAAGAATTTGTATATAATAACTTCACAGAAAATCAAGACAGTTCAGTCATCAAAAAAGTTCAGGGAACTTTTCTGTAGAGTCCGTAACGCAAACTTTTTAATTCACCAGAAATGATACATAATAGCCAGCAAAGTCTAATTAATACCAAACTAGTCTATGATTGAAACGGCATCTGGGAAAAATATTTATATAATTTAAACAGTCATCATCTCTCTGTATGAACGGCTCAAAGTCTACGAAATGTAGAGTCCGTAACATTTTAAATACCGTGGAATGGCCCCAAAGCCAGATCAGTTGAATTTTCTGGGATTGAGCAAAAGGGTCATTCCATGTCAAATCAACCAGCAAAGTGGCAATTTGCCATCACACCCCTTCAGATTTTTCTGAATATTTTTGTACATAAACTACATGCAATATAAGGAATAACAGTGAAAATTTGAGCAGAATATCTCAAAATTTGACCGAGATATTAATTTTTGAAGTTAATGATCAAAAAATGAACCGAGAGAAAACGGCATGATACACCAAGTTTAGACTGTTATATCTCGACCATGAAACGAGCAAGAGGGCTGAAATATTTTTGGTGCAATCAGTTTTTTGTGCTCTTTCCAAATATGCAAGAACCTGGATGGAGTTATTTTTGGTTTTTAATATAAAAATTAGTAAACATAGCACAGATGCCAATTCTCACTCAAGTTGTGGACATCATGTCAGCAGGCAGGAATGAGCTGTAATAAAACTTGTATTTGTTTTATATTGAGGCACATTGGTGCTCATCAGACATATAGTCAGTACCTGATTTGTTTCATCATTAGTGTGTTTTCCACCGATGTTTTCCTTGTCGTGATCGTGAAAATATGGTCCATAGCTCGTCAAAAAAGTGACAATGTGTATCTTTTGAAATTGATGAAAATTTGCACATATATTGAGGACATGCAGATCCTTCATTGGTGCAAAATTCAGGATGGTGTTCAGCTCCGTTTCTGGAAAATTATTTTTTGAAGTCGACCAATAATTACTGTGTCGCGAGCAAAATGGCATGATCCACAATTTTTGGACTGTCATATCCAGACCAGGAAATGAACCAGAGGACTGATATTGTTGTCATGTAATCACTTTCTTATGCTCTTTCCAAGTATGTAAGAATGTTGGTTGTATTTCTTGCGATTTTTAATTTATAAGTCTGTAAATATTGCACAAATGCCAATTTACATTTATTCGGACATGAAAACTGCATGATCCACAATGCTTGGACTGTCATATCTAGGCCGGGAAATTAACCAGAGGACTGGTATTGTTGTCATGTGATTAGTTTCTTGTACTCTTTCCAGATATGTAAGAATGTTGGTTGTATTCATAGTGATTTTTAGTTTATAAGTCTGCAAATATTGCACAAATGCCAATTTACATTTATTCGGACATGAAAACTGCATGATCCACAATGCTTGGACTGCCATATCTAGGCCAGGAAATTAGCCAGAGGACTGATATTGTTGCCATGTAATCAGTTTCTTGTGCTCTTTCCAGATATGTAAGAATGTTGGTTGTATTCCCAGTGATTTTTAGTTTATAAGTTTGTAAATATTGCACAAATGCCAATTTACATTTATTCGGACATGAAAACTGCATGATCCACAATGCTTGGACTGTCATATCTAGGCCAGGAAATTAACCAGAGGACTGATATTGTTGCCATGTAATCAGTTTCTTGTGCTTTTTTTTGAGATATTCTGCTCAAATTTTCACTGTTATTCCTTATATTGCATGTAGTTTAAGCACAAAAAATTTCAGAAAAATCTGAAGGGGTGTGATGTACACCCCTGGTTGATTTGACGTGGAATGACCCAAAAGGCAACTGTACAAAGGGTATAACACGTTTAAAACAAGTCCTCAGCTTAGGAGAATGCCTATGAAGCTGTCATGAACATTGCACATGCTCGAGTATCTACAGTATAATAGTAAACAGCACCAAGAAACAAAATACTATAGAAGATCAGATCTCGACAACCCGGAAAGGTAGCCACGGAATACTATTTTTAGCTTCGCTGTGCATAAGACTGGTTCTAACCAACTCTTGCTCCCAGTGGTGCCCATAATTTAAATATTGTAAGGAGTGTCATGGTACTCACACTGTCTTACAGTCATGGCCAAAAGGTTTTTAATGAATATATTCCCTGAAAAACAAGCAACTTTTCAAAAATACAGATTATTTACACTGTCTGAAGTACCTACTTGATGTATAATGTCATCACACACCACTGGGAACAAATTAATACTCTACAATTGAATCTTTTATCAGTAATTATAGTTCAGTTGTGTGCAAGGGTTGATTTTGGTTTCATTCGTAACTCCAATAAATCACCGATTGACATCAACACATAGTCTCCAAAATCAATCATTACATCCATTGTTTTTTACTGTCGGTGTGTCGTTTAATGTCACCACAATAAGAAATAACACTGAAGATCAGTATTTGCAGTGATAATCTGTGTTTTTAATAATAGCTTGAATGCACAGATTGGGCCAGTTATCGGCAGAACCCAGGTTTTATCTAACGCACCACACAGGCTTGATCCAGTTGATCAAGTCAGCCTTACCCAGAATACATTCATTCCAGCAACCAGCACTGCTCCCTCACACCATGACCTTCAGTGCCTGCCTCACCATGGTTGGTATATTGCCATCTAAAAGTTAGGTGGTCATCTCACTGTCACATACCAGTAGGAACTGTAGAATTGTATAAACTGTTGAATTGGGTGAATAATAATAATAATAAGAAGAAGAAGCAGAAGAAGAAGACAATTTATATAGCGCTGCAAATCAGCCGAGACTGAAGGAAAGGGTGCTGTACACGAGTTGAAAAGGTTAATGGCAGTTACACGATTGCTTAAACAGATACGTCTTGAGCCATGATTCAAATCCATCTAGATATGATGCGAAGAACGCATGGTCTGGAAGACAGTTCCATGCAGTGAATATACTTTCAATAGAAAACATCAGCCACTTCCAACAGGATGGGGCACAGTTCGTTTGGATGTGCACTTGTTATAGTGTCCCTTCATGCTATCTACTCAGAGGCTCTCCTGACCACAGCGCTGAAACTTCGAGTTTCACGTCGAAATGCTGAGAAATTGTGGGGAGAGAAGAACTTGCAAAAGGTCCCTACGCGCAACTTGAGGTGGATCTGAACCTTCAACCCTCCGGTTGCATGGCAACGAACATACCCAATACATTACCGTGCCCGATGATATAAAGGCCGACAAATCTTGCAGGAAGCAGAAGGGCATTCCACTACTGGAACCATGATCTGATAGCAGTCTAGAATTGAACACAATTGGCCACACTATTGAGAATGTGTGGACAGTACACATGAAGAGAGAAAAATCTTCATGATCCCACTTCTGATGCTGACTTCTTCAACTGGATTAAGGGTTTGCATGTGTATGTGTGAGATAACACCTGAGTTTTGCCGAAAACTGGCTCAATCGATGCCGAAGCGCATTCAAACACTTATTAAAAACACAGGTTATCACTGAAAGTACTTATCCTCAGAGTTATTTCGTATTGTCGTGACATTAAGTGACACACAGTCAGTCAAAACAATGGAAATAATTATTTATTTTGGGCATTGTAAATCGGTCATTTGTTTTATGGAAACTGGCCAAAATTGACACTTTCACACAAATAAACTATAAATACAGATTAAGGATTCCCTTGTTAAGTCATGATTTCCGTTCCCAGTGGAGTGTGATGAAATTATACATCGAATAGGCAGTTTAGACAGTGTAACTAATCTGTATTTTTCAAAAGTTGCTTGTTTTTCAGTGAATTTATTCATTAAAATATGCTGGTTTCAAACTTTAGGCCATGACTATCGATTGCAAACACTAGCAAAACTGGTACAAATTTTAAAGAAAACCAAGATTATAAATAAAATGCTGAATATCTACATGCAGCCGTGCCACAAGTTCAAATAATCCACAAGAAATAAACCATAAAAACCATCCATCTTGACCACTGTACATGCATTAAGACTTCCCATTCTGATCTTAGGCTACTGGGCCATTTTTATCTTAGGTTACTGATATTGATTTGAATAAGTAACAATTTACCAGATTTTCTTCAGGTCGGCTTCACATACACGAGTTGGGCAGCCATGTCACGAACAACTCTCAGCTCTCCATTGGTAGGCCTTCTGGTAACACTGGAGCATGTATTCGGGCCACCTGTCAATCAGAAACATGGCAAAGTACACCTTTCATTGACAGCTATCCACTGTATGCCTATTTATGATCGTGCAAACAATGATCCAAATGTAACACAGAAAATAAACACTCAGTCATCCAATAAAACAGTCACCATTATCAGAATTGTAAATCTACAATTGATCAACCCCAGAGTTTTTGAGCTGAGAATGCCATTGAATAGTCATTCTGCAAGAAGTGCTACATAAAATACAATTGATAAAAATAAGCTTTGCTTAAATAGAAGTGGGACTGCTATAGTATACCCTATCAGCTGCAACCCATGATACAATGCGCTCATTAAGTATATAATCAACGCAAGCTCTAAGTAAAATGGTCAGGTTAATAAAAATATAAATGAGAGGAAATATGCAGTAAATACGAGCAAATATAAGGTTATTGTTACTGACGTCTCGGTAGGAAGTAAACAGTATGGCGGTCACAGATTCACGCAGAATAGAGCGGCCTCAACTCCGGCGATCGATAGCCCAATGCTTCCGCGCGAAACATTGGGGTCCCGCTTCAGTCAGTGATGTTGTGTGAAGTAAGTAAGTAAGTGATTAAGGTATTTCTAGATCTGAAATAGAAGTCGGATTGATGAAAAAACGCTTAAGTAATGGAAGCTGGATGATGGTATTCTTATATTTGAAATAGAAGCTGGGCTGACGAAAATAACAGGCGAGAAACAGAAGCTGGGTTAATAAAAATATTATAGCTTAGATTGGAGCAGGATTGATGAAAATGTTGTTGATTAAATTAGAGCTGGATGGACAAGGATCTTCTTAATTAAATAGGAGCTGGATTGATTAAAATGTTTCCGATTAAATTGGAGCTGGATTGATGAAAAATAATCATTATTGAAACAGAAGTTGGATTCATAAAACAGCTGATGCAATTGAAAAAGCTGGACTTTACTTACTTCCTTTTTTTTGCCTGCTGTCTTATTGCACACTTGTCGTGTCTTTTGACCATTGACTATTAAGCGGAAACATTGGGCTATCGATCGCCGGAGTTGAGACCGCTCTATTCTGCGTGTATCTGCGACCGCCATACTGTTTACTTCCTACCGAGACGTCAGTAACAATAACCAAATATAAATTCGATACTACGGCCGCAGCGCTCTATTTTAGCGATTTCTTGGGCGACCATACTGTTTACAAGTACGGGCATGCAGTCCTCGGGATTACCAAAGTCCAACTGATGATTAAAAATTATAACGCTGTATTGGGCAAATAATGACCTGTAAAGGCCAATATATACAGCACAATTCCGCCAGTGCAACCGCTGAGGGTGGACATTGTTGAAAACGTTCACGTGTTACATCTTATCAATTGGCGTCATGAGGGTCGCTAAGACTAAGAGAAATGTTTGGCGTTTGTGGGTTAACCTGTGAATCTCGAAACCAGAATCCCCACAACGTTAAAAATACACAAGCATCCGATTTCCCGAAAGCAGTTTAGTGCATGTAAAGTGCATAAGGCTTTGTAAAAATCGATTTCGGGAATCCCGCCGAAATTCGCTTTGGGGATGCTATTTTCGGGGATTCGAAACTTCAAGCTATATCCGCATCAAAAATGATATCATGCAACAAAGAAAAACAATCGAATTACTAAACTCACCGTTTTAAGGTCATAACCATAAATTTCCAAACCAAACAAAAACCATGGAAAACTAGACAGAATATCGCATTTGTTGGACTTATTTTCGCCATCGATATTTCGCGGCCAAATCCGCCATTATCAATTCAAGCTTGCGCACCATAGATGCGCACTCGCTTTATTAAGTAAGTAGGTAAGGGTACGTGTTTCATTAAACGCAAGCGAACTATCAGCAGTTTACTCGCCGATTTTTTTATACTAATTACGGTAAAGAACTATAATTATGAGAACATTATACACTGCCCTTTCCCCTAAGTGATGCCCCAATAAGATTCGATTCTTGCCGAAAGTTTAAATATATTTTATTTCTAAATAAGAAGTTCTGGTGCGCAGAACCTTAAAACCCTGCTATTTTTATTCTCGACCTTTCAGGACAGTGTTAGATGAGCCTTTCGCGGGGCACTGCACACATTTTATGCAACTCTGACACTAAAATATATTCATAGCCTTCGTCAAGGACAAAAGCATGCCAAATGTGATTTTTTCGAAGGGCTCGATCGTTATATCTGAAACATGTTTCCGATATGGGTTTCTTTTTCGAAGGGTTCGATATATCTGAAACAAGTTTCCGAAACAAGTTTCCGATATGGGTTTCTTCTTCGAACGGCTGGATTATCTGAAACATGTTTACGATAATTATAGGCCTAGGTTTCTTTTCGAAGGGCTCGATATAAATATCTTAAACCTTAAACATGTTTCCGAAATCCCTATTCTTCAGTTAGTGCATGTCACTGGCATTTCATCAGGCGCTTTAAAAATCTCGAGTTTACGATTACGATACGAATTTATAGAATTCATATGACACCATTGCATGCATGCATGTATATATTCTGTATGTATGAATGTACAGTATGTATGTTCATTCATTCATTCATTCATTCATTCATTCATTCATTCATTCATTCATTCATTCATTCATTCATTCATTCATTCCGAAAACTTATGTGTGTGTGTGTGTGTGTGTGTGTGTGTGTGTGTGTGTGTGTGTGTGTGTGTGTGTGTGTGTGTGTGTGTGTGTGTGTGTGTGTGTGTGTGTGTGTGTGTGTGTGTGTGTGTGTGTGTGATGATCCTTGCCTGCGTACATGTACGGAAAGCCGTAGGCTAGGCTACTGAGGTTCCATTGTTTGAACCCAATGAATTGAAACCAGGGCTGCGCCGCCAAATGCACTCCCCACACCTCGCGTCCTGTTTTCCTATTCAATTCACGGCAGCGCTCCAAGCCTCCCACCCACACTGATTGTCAACCCCTGTTTCGTTAAGCCTGTGATACACGATGGCATACTGGTGGCCCAGCGGATATTCGTCGGTCCCCAAGCGTACGACTAAGGCCCACGGAATTGTTCGACAGTGACTGTGATGGTGGCAAATTGAAGGAAGACCACATTTAACCGACGCCTACAATATAGAGATGCTTGCCAGTAGTGGTCCACTATCGGGGCGATGAGGCAGGCTGTCTGGGTTACCACTGGAGTATTCCCCTCTGCATTGAAAACTGCCAAGGTCATACCCATTCATAAAAAGGGCCCGAGGGACAATGTTTCTAACTACAGACCGATTTCTGTACTCCCATTCTTTGCCAAAATATTTGAAAAATTAATGTATGCACGTTTAGATAGTTTTCTATCAAAAGAGAAAGTACTATTTCAGTCTCAGCATGGATTCCAACAGGGTCATTCTACCTACATGCCCCTTCTAAGCATACAAGACAAAATCTCTAATGCAATTGAAAATAACGAATACTCCCTTGGTATCTTCCTTGATGTAGCTAAAGCCTTTGATTCTGTAAATCATCATATTTTGATCAAAAAACTTTATAACTATGGAATTAGAGGGACACAATTACAATGGTTTGTTAGCTATCTTGAAAATCGTTTTCAACTGGTTTCTGTTAACAATTGCACTTCTGATCTACAACTCATTTCTCACGGTGTCCCTCAAGGATCTAATCTTGGACCTCTTTTATTTTTAATCTATATTAATGATTTACCTAATGTATCGCCTTCTATGTATTTTGTACTATTTGCTGATGATTCCAACTTATTTCATTCTGATAATTCTATTGATACCCTATTCGACACTGTTAATTCTGAGCTTCACCGAGTCGTTGATTGGTTTCGATCAAATAAACTTACTCTAAATTTGGATAAAACCAACTACATCCTCTTCAGATCCCATAAGAAAAAATATCCCAATGAACTTCCTATTCTACTTATTGAAGGGACTCCTATCACCCAAGTAACATCCACAAAATTTTTGGGCGTATACATTGACCAGCATCTAAATTGGAAGGAACACATCAATAATATCTCTAGCAAAATTGCTAAGACTGTTGGTGTGCTATTTCGCTCATCTAAACTGATTCCTGTCTCTATCCGGTCTATGCTATAGGCTACTATTCTCTTATTTATCCTTATTTAACCTACTGTAATTTAATTTGGACGTCTACTTACAAATCTAATTTTATCAGACTAGTCACCCTTCAAAAATATGCAATCCGTTTTATAGCTAATATTCCTCGCCGAGCCCACACCGCTCTGTATTTCAAGGAATTTGGATTATTAAAGATCGATCAAATTAGGCACTTGCAAATAGGAGAGTTTATGTACCGTTATAACCATGGCCTATTACCACTTGTATTTAATGATTTCTTTAACCTTACCTCTGATCGCCACTCTTATTCAACTAGAAAATTAACTGTTTATGACCTTCCCTACGCACATAATAATACTCGTCGATTCTCTATACAATATACTGGCTCCCAATGTTGGAACTCTCTCCCTACACATCTTCATTCCCTACCTAACACAAGATCATTTAAGCATAAACTTCGCCTTTATCTACTTAAAACACTTCCTGATATGTAATGGTTAAGGTTTCTGCTCAGTGGTTTCGCCAAGCCCTTAGTTAAGTCTTTAGTTAAGTCATTAGTTAAGAGTTGTTTTTCTCGTTATATACAGAAATGTCGATTGCTTAATTTGTTTTTCTCTCTTCCTCATCATTTTTTTTATTCCTGCAATTGAATGTTCTGTCATGTTTTTTCTTTTATATTTTACATGAATTATGGGTGGCCCTATTAGCGGGATTTTACATCCCTTCTGGGTCTCCCCCTCTTCACCAAATTCATGTTAATGTATTATTCACTGCCATAATTGTATCATGTTTGTGTGTTGTTTTGGTTGAGGAAAAAAATAAAAAAAAAAATAAAATAAAAAATTAATAAGAGTAAGGAATTCTTGACTTCCTAATCGAAGATAACTAAAAATATGTAGTCTTTTGTTGTTGTGTGCACCAAAGATTGTGCACGATGGATAATAAGTAAAGTCCGGCGGCAAATCCAGCTTAAATTATAAATCTATTCAAAATGAATGAAATCGATGATGATTTAACCATTTCCTCCCTAGAATTTCTTCCAGGAGATCTCCGACAAAAATTGATGCCATTTCAGAAAGATGGAGTATTGTTTGGCATACGAAAGAATGGCCGGTACGAAAGGTCTATTATATAATTATGTATATATAGGCCTATATACATAATTATATGTACATCTGCTACCGAGCCGTCAGTAACAATAACCCATAAATATATAGCAAGTTAATGTCCGGCCGTCGATGTATATGCAATGTATGTAACGCTACCGATTGCTTACTAAACTCAATCGGAATACAACTTGTTATTTAGACGGGTGAGGTTTACATTCGCTAAGTCGCCGATATGCAACGTGTAAACGATATTATGGCCACATCAGATTGGGACAGAATAGAGCGCTCTGACCTTACAGTCCAATATTTCCACGGTATGACTCGATTTGTCCGGGTTGCCCACCTGATTTTAAAATGAGGAAACGGGTAATCCTGAAGACTGAGTGCCTGGCTACAAAGAAATATGGTTGCCCTCGATTTCGCTCATGCGTAAAATGTGTTTGATCTAATGGTCAGTTTGCTGAGACAGATGGTTTAGCATTGCAATGGTGATATGTCTCACAACTGAAATAATTAATCAGTTGGTGTCTATTCAGTTTGCAAATCTCTTTATGCATTAAGCATTTCTTTAAACTGCTCTATGATGCTAAAACTTTGTGTTTCAGGTGCCTTATTGGGGATGAGGTGAGTCCACTAATTTCATATTACTTTTATATTTGTTGTTTTTATTATTATAATATTTGCTGCTCTTAGTACTAGCCTAATTTTTAGTGTTGTTCATTTTAACGAGCTTCGATTGTTAGTACTTGATTCTATGACTATTGTTGTGGTGTATGGAGTCATGTGCCTTTAAGTGATAAAATGCCAGTTATCATGTAAATGTAAAATTACATTTTTGGATTTTATATAACGGCCGTTTATGATCTCGACCCTGTTCAATTTTCAATAATTCGATCGGGTGAGATCCTTCACCATTGCTTGCCCGTTTGAATGGACGCCACACCATTTAGGTCCCCGTGGATGGACCGTGCTAGCCTGAGATTTTGAATATCTGAAATAACCACCTTCGGGCAGCGAACCACAGCCCGCACGCTCTCTTTCAGAGTCACGTACAGACGCATGGCCAATGCTCTTACCGATGTAGGTAACTAGGCCACGGTGTCAGTGTGTGCTGATCCAATTACAACTGGAAAATGGTACACAGAAATGTTTTCAACTTATTCCATGATTAACACAATGTCAAGTATATATGAATTCATTGTCTACATTCTAAATTCAATTCATTTGTTTCAATTTGTTTCTTCTCCAAGAAGCCTGACTTCCAGATTTCCTGACCGGTTGCGATGTGATTGGACTTTTGCAATGGATTATGATCTGCAATTTGAGGCAACTGTCGATTGATGCCTTAATCATTGTGTTAATGATGGTTTTGGAGCCATTTAGATTGGATGATATTAATGTAGATCAGATAGATTGGATTCTCGTTAGGCCAAAAAATAATGTTGTGTTTCCGGTAACCCGACCGACCCTCTTTCATTGCCGCGACTCAAATGATTTTGTGAAATTTTTTATTTAAATTTTTTTTTATTAAATTTTTTTATAATTTACATTTAAAAAAAAAATTTGTATTGACATAATACGGTGACATTGCTTTCCGTATAGAGTTGGACCTTAGGCCAAAAATATAATAAATAGGCAGTTTATACTTGCTTAGAACACGTAGGCCTACTTTGTTGCAGCGTGTACCTTTATGCAAAAAAGAGTAGTGGGGTATAATTTTTCGGATAGTCACTATATAAAAATATTTTACCAAAATAAAAATATTTTTCGAACTACCTATCCAATCTTTTAGAGCTCTGTTACCGGAAACACAACATTATTATTTTTGGCCTTAGGCCACAAAAAAATAATGCTGTGTTTCCGGTAACAGAGCTAAAAAAAATTGGGTAGGTAGGTCGAAAAATATTTTTATTTTGGTAAAATATTTTTATACAGTGACTATACGAAAAATTGTACCGAAATACTCTTTTTTGCATATAGGTACAGTGGTACACGCTGCAACAAAGTACGTGTTCTAAGCAAGTATAAACTGCCTATTTCCCTGTACCTAAAATTGCTCTAGAAAACAATTCTATTAATTTCATTTTGTTGACATCCTTTCTGGTAAGATAAAGTGGGAAGGGAATGGGAAGATGAGCGCGAACAAAACATCACTGCTAGGGGTCGTTCCAGACTGATCAAGCCAGTGACTAGTTACACCTAGAGGACGAGAGGTTGCTAGATTATTTTCCCTAGTCACCGTTAGAGGTGACTCAAGTGAGAATGATAAGGCTAGAGGTTTCTCAAGACTGGCAACCAGAAAGTAGTTAGGCAGGCGTGAAACTCTAAGGCAATGTCAATGTAAATAAAAAAAATTACGCAAAATTTTCCGAGTCGCTGCAATAAAAGTGAGTCGGTTGGGTTACCGGAAACACAACATTTTTTTGGCCTAAGATCCAACTCTATACGGAAGGCAATGTCACCGTATTATGTCCCAAAAAAATTTGGAGAAAATTTTTTTTTTTCATAAATTTTTTTTTTAAATAAAATTTTTTTAAATAAAATTTTTTTACAAAATTATTTGAGTCGCGGCAATAAAAGAGGGTCGGTCGGGTTACCGGAAACACAACATTATTTTTTTTGGCCTTACTTTCATTTCGATTGTGTTATGTCAGTGCTGCTCAAATTGGAGTCCGCTGCCCGGTAACTGTCCATGGATGATGGGTTTGAGGGCTGCGGTATTGTAACTGTAATCACAACTTTTATTGTACCCAAATAAAATGTTAAGGTATACACACTGTAAAACTGTAAAAAAAATAAGAAAAGAGCACGGTATTCATGCAAAATAAACGGTTTTAGGCTCTCAACAGTAATAGAATTATAGTTGTAAAAAGCAGTTACAATATTATGAAAATTGAATTTTAATGTGGCATGTCATATAAATTATGTGAGCTGATGTTGAAAAGCATTGATCCGCTTTACATCTAGTAAAACAGTTACCAGTTTACTTACAGCTTCAGAAAGTTTGAGAAGCACTGACTCACATGAGCTGAGATTTATACAACATTTGCATGACTGTCTCTGATTAGATGGGACTTGGAAAGACGGTTCAGGCTTTGGCGCTGGCATATCGCTATCGCATGGAATGGCCACTGCTCATCATTGTACCGTCGTCACTCTGTTATCCATGGGTGGAAGAGGTGGAAAAGTGGTTTCCAGACATCCTTCCAGAAAATATCAATGTCATTGAGACCGGTTCTGATGTTGGGTTAGTTGCTGTGTAAAGATAAGCTCTTCTCTCGAACTCTTTGCCAACCGAGGGTATAGGATTTCCCATACGATTTGCTATGCTTTGGTTTGTAAAGGGTTACTGCAAAAGTAGGTAAGTAAGTACTTACCTGATTGAACTACCTGCTAACACTTGTGGGGAGTGGTGGTGTAGTGGTGGCGTCGTTGCCTTGAAGCCGGAAGGTTCGAGGTTCGAATCCACCTCAAGTCACCGCGTAAGGACCTTGGGCAAGTCCTTCACTCGCAATTGCTCAGCGCTTCGGCGTGAAACTCCGATGCAGTGTCCGCTCTGCAGTCGGGAACGCCTCTGAGTAGAGAGCTTGAAGGGGCGCTATAACAAGTGCACATACAAACAAACATACAAACAAAGAACATTCTATAAGAACTGTCTAAAACGTATGCATGTATGTACGTACGGCGTCGTACGTATGAAAACCTTAATATAATGCATAAAGTAACTGACAGACACTGTGCTCATGACTATCTAAATACCTATGATGGGAGATCATTATTATTACATATGTTCTTTTTGTTTCTACTGTTTGGAGATGCGATTCAGTGTCCGCACTGTATTTGGGAGCGCCTCTGAGTAGACATTTTGAAATGTTGCTATGGCAAGTGCTTATACGTACATACATGGAGATGCATCTAATTGAACATCAGAGTGGATAAACATTGCTGACCAGTGTAAACTGTACCAGCTCTTGCTCTTTTTGAAGCATCAGGTTTCTTAGCGAAGGACATTCTGCAGTCAGTGCTTTGCAGTGTCAGGTCTCTTCTGCAATTTAGACAGATCTTTAGTCATATCACACCGCTTCTCAATTCCATTCTTCACTGGCTTCCTGTATTATGTCGCATCAAGACTTTTCCTGCTTGTCTTCAGGGCTCTTCATAGAGCAGCATTGAGATACCTTGTTGACTGCTTTGTCGAAACGTTAGGGCTGCGACTGAGATTGAGAAAGTTGATCTCTGCATGTCATGGATTATATATTACACGGGTCAGGAATCACGCTTTTGGCCTCTGTCCTTAGGTGCTGGAAGAATCTCCAGGCCGTGATACACTCAGCTGACTCGGTTGAATCCTTCAACATTAAACTTAAGACCCATTTGTCTTCAAGGGCTTACTCTGCTTAATGCCATGGTTATTTGTGTGCGCGTCCTTGCAATGGTATGACTGTGTTATGGCATTACAGAAGTTGTTCTTATAATACTAATATTTTTTAGGCACACGTTTCCTCTAGGGCCCTCAGGCCAGCTGTGAATGAATACAAGGTCTTGGATATTTAGACAGTGCTTAACAGGATGTCCGTTCACTTGCCTAAGTTTTGCTTCATTACAGAAGCATGTGCATGGGTACGTGAGTGTGATCAGTTAGCTTGAACCCTCAGTTGTAAGACCACGGGTTAAACATGCTACTGATAGACCACTGTATTACACAGCCATGTTGAATTGGACATTGATTAGATTTCTAGACCTGTGTACAGTATATTGCACTAAGTAAATATGACAAGACAGTGACATCACTGTTATATAACACCATGTTGCACTTCATATAGCAAAATATGTTTTGCTTTTAGGAAGATCTCATCATCTCTTATAACCATTGTTACCTATGGCCTTCTGCGTCATTCAGCCAGTCGCATCGTACAGGAAGCTCTGTGCAACCAGAAATTCCAAGTGAGTCAATGAAGTCAAGTAACCTAACATTTATTCTTATTCGTTCAAATCAGTTTGTTTGCATTTGCATCTTTACATTACTTTTAATTCGTTGACCAGACCTTGATTTCCTCTCAATTGCCCTAGATGTCAAGAGTATTAGTATATTATTGCATGGGCGGAGTTTGGTTTCCGTTCTTGGAGGGGCTAAAGCTTTCTTGGGAGGGCTAAGCCCGGAAAAAGAAACCATTTACATGGTAAAAAAAAGAATCTGGGTCTTCCTGGGGACTTACCCCCCCCTAGCCTCTGATAAACTCCGCCCATGTATTATTGTAATATTGTTGTTGGTATCATACTTATTAGTATTATTATTTTCCGTGTTTATTAAGCACTGCCATCTATTAGTAAGGAATCAAACAATGACACTAGTGTCACCATTTTTTGTCATGATCCCTTCGCAGTTACTCTCTTTGGGACTCTTGAACCGATGAATTCTGAGATGTGTTTTCTGGGAATGGTTACGCTGTTTGTCATTTGCTTCTGATGAATTCTGAGATGTGTTTTCTGGGAATGGTTACGCTGTTTGTCATTTGCTTCTGATGAATTCTGAGATGTGTTTTCTGGGAATGGTTACGCTGTTTGTCATTTGCTTCTGATGAATTCTGAGTTGTGTTTTCTGGGAATGGTTACGCTGTTTGTCATTTGCTTCTGATGAATTCTGAGATGTGTTTTCTGGGAATGGTTACGCTGTTTGTCATTTGCTTCTGATGAATTCTGAGATGTGTTTTCTGGGAATGGTTACGCTGTTTGTCATTTGCTTCTGATGAATTTTGAGATGTGTTTTCTGGGAATGGTTACGCTGTTTGTCATTTGCTTTAGAACTGTGCTTTTCTTCCAGGTGATTATTGTCGACGAATCTCACTATATAAAGAATCGAAAGGCCGTGTCTACCAAGTACATCGTTCCTCTGGTTCAAGAGGCCAACCGCAGAATTCTTCTAACTGGAACTCCAGCACTCAATCGCCCAGAGGAGGTGCCATCTTATCTCAACCTGATCATTGTACATATTATGATTATTATGATTAAAATTTGTCAAATCATATTTAATCTTGTACTACACTGCACCCATGGGTCTATGACCACACAATCCATCTGGCAGATGGCATGATGAGAAAAACTTTCATCATTAGAATGTTCTGCGGGGTTTTGAATTTCAGATGATTATATGTGTTTTAACAAGTTGTAATCGTCTTTGTTAACTCAATGGATTATGCACGTTTATAACCGCGTATGTGCACCAAAGTGTGGGTAGCAATTGGCCAATTAAAGAATATTTCTTATCTTAAAATCTGATCTTCTAATCCTATATTATTATAAATTTATAATTATAAATAATAAAACACTGATCCATCGCAAGCTTCTCACTGTGAGCACCTCTGAGTGGGCTTCTTGAAGGAGCGCTATATAAATTGTTCAAATGATTTAATGAATACATACAACTGCAGTTATGTTGAAAGTCTTTCATATAATTATAATTTAATATAACTAAATTAGAGTATTTGTTTAAGTTGTTCTCACAGTTGGATGCTTTATGTCCTGGAACATTTGGTGGATGGATGCAGTTTGCAAAACAATTCTGTGATGCGAAATTCAAGTTTTTTGGTCGTCAGAAAAGATGGATTACAGAGTAAGCCGCCACTTTGGTCAAGTAGAGAAATTGTGGTTTTCTGCTTAGTTGTAAAAACCGTTTTTATGCTCTCCCAAAAAATGTTGTTTTTTTCGTTTTTTTATTTTTCGCATCGTTTTTTTAATCGTTTATATATTTTTCATGTGACTTTATTTATTTATTTACTGTGCATTATTATTTTCCTAAATTTAATTTTTGTCTGATATTCTATACGTTTCACCGTAGTCTCAAGGATTCAGCTAACTATTGCAGTGTCATTAATAATTGTTTAAGTCATCATTTGAGAAATACATGTACGTAGTAGGTCCCTACAAGAAATGAACTTTGTAAGAGTTGTTTTGATATAAAATTCTTGGGTGTATAATTAATATTTATACGTAAAAATTTTAAGTACAAATGTACAATATATAATTTAGTACACATCTATGGTCTTTACTTCTGATTAGATTTTAATTTTGTTATGTCGATCAGCATGAACTTATGTGGACTTATGTTTACAATTTAAATGTGAAACGATTTCAATACCTTTAATTTTTCTGAATTCCTTTTTTAAACCAAAGTTATAATAAAAAATAACTGTGGTAGATTAATGTTACTTATACCAATTAATTTTGGCATAATAATAAAGTTGTGTTATTTGCAGATTAAGATAAAATTGCATAAGCAAGGTTTTTAAGCTTAAAATGAAGTTTCAGATGTAAAAAAGGCAAATTATTTTCCGTTTTTTATCGGTTTTTTCTTTTTTTAAAAAAAAAATTGTTCCCCCCGTTTTTTTTCATTTTCATCGTTTTTTACATCTATGGTTTCCTGTCAAGGTCTTCATTAAGTTCTTCCTGTCATCCTCATTACTGCACTCCAATTATTTACATTATTGCCTGCATATAATTTGCAGGACCTTGTGGGTTGTAATTGGATTGTCCAATGGATTGTGACTTTGTGATGTGATTTTTAAATTAGGAGTGACCATTGGTCAATGCCTTATACATTGCCCTGAATGTGTTGCAAAAGTTTCTAGATTAGTGTAGAGTTTCATTAAGTTCTTTGTTAAAGTCTTTGTATAATGGTACTGTTTTCATTCAGGTCTTCAATAGAATAAGGTCTTCATATAAACCGTTACTAAGGTCTCATCTTTATTGAGGTATTGTAAATTGTCTTCGTTAGCATCCTCTTTATTACATACATTAAGGTTTGCACCATAGACTTCCTATAATTATCGTTAAGGTCTTGATTTATCTCGTTTTGACAGTCTTCTGAAGGTCTTCACTAAGGTCCTTGTATCGTTTCATTAAAAACTTCAATACTTTGATATTTTCTTAATTTTATGGTCTGTTTCCTTTCTTGGAGTGGATCAAGTAACGTTGAAGAGCTGCAGAGTCGACTGTCAGAGATGGTGATGATTCGAAGGCTGAAGAAGAACGTCCTTACACAGCTGCCTCCGAAGCGACGCCAGAAGATTACGTTCAGACTTAAGGAATCGAATGTTAGAAAGGCAAGGATGATAATACAATGATAACTGAAGGCTTAATAGATTTGTCAATTGGACTTGATTTTATTATTTTTTATATGTAACCTTGGTCAGGAGAAGGGACCGCTTGGTGGGAAGTGGACTTAATAAAAGTTTTCATACGCTAATATCATAAGAAAGTCATGGTCAGAATTTCAGGACGTTTGGTCTAGATTTTATAATCTGTGGTAAATGAATAAAAAAACTCATTTGGCAGGAAATCACAAATAAGAATCTAACCTATCCCTACCTGATGCAAAAATCACACATTTTTTGCCGTAATACATCAGGTGGTGTAATATAGTTTGTAAAGGAGTTAGCCAAAGGCACAGTTGCAGTAAATAAACGCAAAAATCAATGAAAAAATACATTGTCTGGCTGATCTAAAAAGTGACAAGTCGTCCCTTTTCTCGGTCGAAGTCTCATATAATATGTGAAACAAAAGAATGTAGAAGTGGTGTCGATTTATGTGGCGATGACTGACGAATATAGAGTAGCGTTCATTAAATGCATTTGTTAATTCCCTGACTTATTAAGTTTGTATGTGCATTTGTTATAGCGCCCCTTCAAGCTCACTGCTCAGAGGCACTCCCGACTACAGCGCAGACACTGCATCGGAGTTTCACGCCGAAGCGCTGAGCAGTTGCGAGTGAAGGACTTGCCCAAGGTCCCCTACGCGGCGACTTGAGGTGGATTCGAACCTGCAACCCTCCGGCTGCAAGGCATCAAGCATACCCACTATGCCACCGCGCTCCACTGATTGACTGATTTGTTGTGTTTATTTGATTGACTAAATTTATATTCTCCTACCATATTACTATAATATTTGATGACGATGATGTTGACTCTTTAGGAACTGGATGCATTGTTTGAGCAGCTTGAGGCGGTCCTTTGGCGCAACAAAACTACGATTGGTCAGGCATTTCTAAGTGACGGCTCCAGCAACCAATCAGCAATGGGCAGCTCTTCAGAAATTTATCAACTTTTATCACAGCTTTATATAAAGACATGTGCAGCAAAGGTCAGGAGTGTGGCTGGTTTGAACTGACTTATAATTCAGTGTTATTGTTGTTTTATCAGTGTGTGTAACATATGTGTAATTTTTTATTTTATTTTAAAAGTGAGTTCTTGAAGTAAGAAATACAGGGAATACCAGAAAATACCGGGTACTAGAGAAACTATGACTAATTAATGTTGCAAATCCGGATTGTTTTCAGTTTGAAAGGTGACTAAGTTCTGGCTTGATGGATGGTATGATAGATAGATGAATGATTTTGGTAGTGTAGCTATGGACGATAGGATCCGCAACTGGAAAACGGGAATCACTCAGGACCTGAAACAGCATGATTAGGCCACTTAAGTAATCTGCAGGAAACATTTTGAACATATTTTCAATCACACTTAATTAAATCTGTTAGATGATCATTTGTTTAAGCACCTAGTTGAGAGGTTCTTAGCAGTCTTGTGGTGTATATTTTCATATCCTAAATGCTGCATTACCATTACAGACTGAAATTTCAATTTTTATTGAAATTTTATGAATTTTTAAAATTGTCTTTATTCTTTTATCTTCACCTTTCGACCATCAACTTCTGTGTTTAGATTGGTCCAGTAAAGGAATACGTGCGAATGCTTTGCGACAGTGACGACGTTAAGTTCATCGTCTTCTCTTACCATCGATCGATGACGGATGGAATCGTTGAGCAACTCATCGAATCCAAAGTCAGATTTATACGCATAGATGGCAGCACTGTTGTTCAAGACCGACCGGTGAATTTCATTTACTCATTCTCTGATAGCATATCTCTGATTAGGCTACTATGATTCTACCACTTCAGTTATAAATGTAGTGATTTATATAGCTCCCATTCTTACTCAATGGTGCTTTCAGTTAGGGATGTTAATATCGGGGTTTTTTCAAATCAATTATCGGTTTGTAAAATCCAGTTTTAAACCAGTTGTCGGTTTTTAATGCGTCTCGGAAATATTATGTAATTCAAATTAATATATGTAGGCTTTTACGTAACTCGGCGTGTGTAACGCAATCCAGCATCAACGACGAATTCTTTATTTTCTAATTAGATATTCAAAATGAACATAATTTATGCTGTATGTTTCTATTAAATCTTTATCATTCAACATTAATAAAAGATATTCATAATAAACACATGTCTTCAGTCTTTACAAAAAAAAGGAACTTACTGCAAAACAAGACGGAACTTAGCGATTTCCAACTATGCTGTCTATTACGAACCATAGCTTAGCGAAATTTCCATAAAGTAAAAAAGGTTGGTAAGTAAGGGCCGGTTGCAACTCGGTTCGCTGGTGATAACTCGACATCCAATATCAAAACAGACACGTATATAAAAAAAGACGATTGGGCAGTTCATAGATAAAATGCTCTATGTTTTACTTTAAATTTTAAGTGACTCTTTTTATTCATGCGACCCAAATCTGTAGAATATAAATTTATATTCAGTAAAAATCTAGATTGTATGATTTGTGCCTATATATAATCTGCATGAACTGATTTTTCAATAATATTAATTATTGTGTTTTTTACTTTTATTTGTAGCGTTTGGTGTCACAGTTTCAAAATGATGAGACAACCCGTGTAGCTGTTCTCAGCATAAAAGCAGCTGGAGTGGTCAGTAAAATTTATTCATACAGATTTGTTATGTTAAGCAGTTAGTTCTATATGAGTCTAACTACCAGTAAAATTAGTTTTGGTTGCCAGCCTCTTCTGTGATTGAAGTTTCAAATATTTTTACATTTTTGGTGTACATTTAATTTTTTTTACTGCAGTAATATTTTGTTTCTGCTTGTTACGTTGGATTGTCTTCTAGTTGTCAATTGTATGTTTTTATCTGTGGGTGTAGGTGGCATTCTGTAAATGCTCTTCAAGTCGATATGTATGTATGCATGCATGTATATATGTATGTATGTATGCATGTGTAAATGTATGTAATACTATGTATGTATGTTTGTATGTATGTAATATGCATGTATGTATGTACAAATTGTACATGTATGTATGTATGTATATGGACACTTATATAGCGCTTAATATCATGTGCTATAGTACTGTGTTACATTATAGTACTTATGGTATACTTGTTTCGTATGGTTTTGTTTGAGCTTGACTCGTTTCCTGTGGCAGGGTTTGACCTTGACTGCTGCCAGTCTGGTTGTGTTCTCTGAGTTGGATTGGACGCCTGGAACGCTGGAGCAGTGTGAAGACCGTGCCCATCGCATTGGACAGAGGAGCACGGTTAATGTCCACTATCTTGTGGCCGCTGGGTCGCTGGACGAATGGGTCTGGGGTGCTCTATCTCGAAAGGTGAGTAACAATTTGACAGTACTTTCTATGTCTCTGTCCCTCTGTTTCATTCATTCATTCAGAAAAATACATAGAGCCCCTTCAAGGAACTACTCAGAGGCACTCCCGACGTTTCCAACAAAAGGAGTTTTAGGTTTGATGAGGAAGATTTCAGGTGTAGACACAGTTGATCACTGTTTCTCGATTCTTGCTTGGTAGTGTCACATTAGCGTGTCTTGATCGCATCCTCCGTTTAGCTGTCTGACTTTGATTCAAAAATTGCTCCTGTCTCTACCTACGTGATCGATGTCTTGCATTGGTGTTCGCAGGATAGCGATGTTTGAACATTTGGTTTGTCTTGCTGGTTATGTTCTATCATAACCTTTCTGACCTCTGTTGTTCAGTTTCTAACCCCCCACCCCCTATTCCCAATTGGACTCGGTGCTTCTTCTTCGAGTAGAGCTTCTTTTCCCCCAGACCTTCATCTCTTAGGCAGTGCTGCTGAGCCTTCTTGTTGGACCATCCATCTGGAATGAGCTCTCATTTGAGCTGTGCTTGTTGCCTGCAGCAATGTGCCTGCTTTCTGCCAGCTGTTTAGCTGTCGCTGGGCTGGGAGTCTCTAATTAGCTATTCCCCAACAGTCCTATATTTCCATTGTTGTGTCTCTGTTTGTATGTTCCCATTGCTGTATCCGTGTATCTTTCTGCCTACCTCTCTTTTTCATGTGCCACATTTTCCACTGTTGATCATTACGTTGCTGCATGTCACAGTGATCTGTGGAAAACATTTTGCAGACGACAGTTGTGTCCGCTGTGTTGAATGGCGAGAAGAAGGTTCTTCGAATGGAGAGAGGAACATCGCAGCAAGTCGACTGCCTTACGAACGCTGATGCCTACGTTCCAGCAGAAAATTCGAAAATGGACTTTAGCACTTTACTTCAGTCACAGGTTTCTTTTTTTAGCATTGTTGTGACGTCATAAAAATTTAGTCAATTGTCACAGAAACTCTATTTTGATTTGGTTTATTTGTTCTGTGTTTTATAAACTAGATTGTTGTTGTTGTTGTTCGACTGCTTGTTTCAGTGTTTCTTCAAATTTCACTCTTTCGGAAAATTTTTGATTAATTTATTCTTCCATTTGTAACTTCTTTTTTTCTTCCTTACTTTTTATACCTGCCTTCCTTTGTCATTCCTTCCCTCCCTTTCTTCCTTCCTTATATTGAAGAAGAACTGTCCCAGATGCCAAGTAGCAACCGTTGGTATGAAGTATTGGCAACTTCCTTAAATAATTGATTTAAGTAATACATTCATTTATTTCTTCAGTTGATTCATACCATATACATTGTAGAATCCCTCACTCATGTGTATATAACAGTGCACTTGTTTGCTTTCTTGAATAGCCAACAGGACAGAAAACCGTTCTAGACTATTTTTCATCTCAGAAAGACAACTCCTTCGTGGACGATCTCGAATCCTGCACAACCCCTAAATCATCTAGAGTCCATCCATCTGAATCCTGTACTTCGAGTGGAACTCGGCATCCTACGCTATCTTCAACTCCACTTTCCGAAAAGAAAATCATCATCATTGAATCAGATGATGAGTCAGTGGCCTTCGAGAAGAACACCTGGTGGCGAAAACGGAAACTACCAGAGACGTGCTCCTCTTCCAGTCAGAAGCCGAAGCTTTTGTCAGGTTCCTATGCGAGTCGTAAGAAAAACAGAATGAGGAATGGTTCGAAGGAACAGCGGAAACGGTTGGACATGGACGATGGAGAGGAAGGCACATGGAGTTGTGAGTCTTGTACGTTCTTGAATCTGGATGTGATTTCGTCCTGTGAGATGTGTCTTGTGCCCCGGAGCAAGCGGGCGAAAGATCGCACAGAAATGTCCGATTGTTTGAGAGAAACCCAACTGGAGTCAACAATGGAAAATATAAGCGATTGTGAGGTTGGCGTTGCTCGTGTATCAACGAATTCTGGCGTCTCCTTTTCAAGTAAAGACTCGAATCGATCAGATTTAGTAAGCGAAAAAAATAATTCTACGGTGAATCGTGAGATTGAACTTAAAACCGATGAAGTTGTTTTATCAGACGATGATTGTCTCGTTCCAATGAAAATGGTTCTGGAAAAATGTGATGATTTCTCTGAGATCAGAAATCGCAGTGTTACAGAAAAGAGCCTTAAGACGTTTAGGATCAATGACGACGGCAGTGACAGCGAGAGTCTTTTCGAGGCATGCTGTTCCTACTTATCAAATGCAGATGTGTCGTTGGAGGAAGCGGAGGAGACCATCCATCCATGTGAAGGAGTTGATTCCAGTGGAGAGATCATCGAGGAGATGGATGAGGGAATGTCGTCATCTAGAGAAACATTTATGAATGATTCGGAGGTTGTTGGAACTGCTGGAGAACAAGATGAAACACCGGTACCTGCTCAGAGCTCGGATGATATGGCTTCTCCTGATTCAGATGCTGTTCGAGTTCATAATTTGGATAACATACCAATTAGCGGTTCAGACAACGTACCTGTTCGTAATTTGGATGATGTACCTGTTCACGGTTTACTCCAGTTCAGCTGCAGTCAATATACGAACAGGGTATATGTTTATGACAAGGTATGTTAATACGACATAAATGTTTAATAATGGTGCATTATGTTGCCTTTGCTGTGAACTTGGTATGGTTGAAATTTATGTGGTTGATGTAAATCTGGCAGGTTTACATTTATGACTGGGTCTCTCGTATGCACAGCTTATTGAAAAAATCCCTTTTCTTTAATCATTGATATTGATTGTTGAGCCTATTTTTTAAATGTATGGTATATTATATATGTCGAGTTGTGGCAGCTCAAAAGAGGGAGATCAGGTTGGACCTTGAACAGCAACTGAAATATTGAACCCAGGGCTCCCCAAATATTGTAGTTCAATTGCCTTTTAATTTGCGAATGAAGTTATTCATGAACTGAAGGTTATTGACGCCCACCTGAAAACCCATTGGACACTCATATCGGAAAATTTAGCATTCTAAGAATTTGATGTATTTGTATAATATATGTAATATTATGTATATAGTATTGAAGTTATATACACATGAGTGAGGGATTCTACCATGTATATGGTATTAGTTTTTGAACTGGTTGTTTCCAAAGGGTTGTGGTTTTGTTTTTGAATGCAGTTTTAGCCTGGAAATTACCATCAATTGATGGCTTGTGCTTTACAACAATGGTGCCCTAGAAATTAATTTTCATATTGAATTCAATATTGAAGTTATATTTGCTTTCAGGCTGGTACCCCGCTGCATGTCAGCTTTCTTCCGCTTGATGTGGACTTGGAGAATTATGCCGAACTTCCAGATCTTCTTCTTCATCCGCAACATCTTCAGCTCATCCGGAGATTTGTTCGTGAGTGGAACAGGTAGATTGACTCATCTGTCCATCTTTCAATGAAAGAAGCAAATGTTACAAATTATCTGATTTGAGCTAAACTGCTCAGTTGCTGTCTTCATGGGTATCTGTATAGAATAACTGTAATGATAACTGTCTATGTTGATGTCTTTGTATGTCTGCTTCTTTCTCTTCTTGGCCTCTCCTTCTGTCATGCTCTCTGTTTTTCTGTCTGTCTGGATATCTTTGTCTATGTCTCTGTCTATCTGTGTCTTTATGCCACTGTCTGACTCGGTAAACTTGTTTCGCTTGCTGTCTATAGCTGTGGTTATTTTTTTTTTACTTTCTTCCCGTCATTGGGACTTCGTCAATCGTGATAGTTATGTTCAAGGGATTGTATTTCAGATCATAGTTTCTTTCTAGGAAGCAATCTACAGTGCTTTGTGTAAGTGTCTTGATTAGATTTGATTGGATTAGTTAAGTTTGTTGTTGTTGTTAGGTTATCTCAGACGAAGAGACGTCTCATTGTAAGAAGTGGGCAGGTTTTTGTCAGTCCTTCCATTGTCTATGATCAGCTGAAGACTGGAAGAGTTCTTACGAAACAAAGATACGCGACTAAGGTAGCTACTCTTTCTGGCATTTCTGTAACTCATTTTCAATTTTGCCAGTTTTTTAAAACTTGTTTTTAGCTAATTTTTCTAGTATTCAATGTAGTGCACTGGTAGTTATGATATATGTGTGGATGCAGCAAAGCATTTATATAGATTTAAGAACTACTCAAAGGCACTGCAAATGTAGTTGTCTAACTTGCTTAGGCAGGCAAGTGTGACTTGTGGGAGATTGAAAATTGAGAATATACATGGAGCTGTAAGGTAGGATTTAAATTACTTGAGATTTGACTTCATATATTTAATTAAGATTAATTTAGTGAGGTTCAATTCGATTTAACAGAGTAACAGTGTTTTTACAGTTAACAGTTTGAGCTTTGTAAATGCTTGGTCGATCATTTAACATATTTTCTGTTGTGCACATGAAAACAAAATGTCATTCATGAGTTAAAAGTTTTATCGAACTCTGAATGTTGTAGAATTCGGTTTCATTTTATCTCTAACAATTTGTCTCAGCTTCTGATGAGTTAGAAACTTGTAGCTAATTATAGTTAAAGTTAATTTGTTGATTTAACAATTCTAAGCGATTTTTGTGTTCGAAGGCCGACGTTTCTGCGTTGTCCTTGAGTAAAGTTGCTGAGAATGGTGGATCTCTGAGGGTTATTACGAAGACCAATGGACCTTCAAGGGCTGGCAATGACACTACGCCTGCCACTGATGAAGTCATCAATGTCCTTAGAGGATTCGTTCAGGTGAGCTCTGATTATTGTTGCACTCTAATCTTAAAAGTGTTCAGATTCCATTCAAAATACGTATAGGCCTAAGTTTGAGTTTGTATTTAATTCAGCAAGATACGATCTGATTTCTGGTCAAGTGTAAGATGGTAGCATAATCAGTTTCATGCTACCATCAATCAATCAATCAATCAATCAATCAATCAACTACCAAGTGTTTAGCTGCAGGTTATTCGATGTTCATTCATCACCCGTACATAACTGCATATCCTGGTGTAGGCATACGTTGTAGATCACCTTGTCTTGATAATTATCATTTTAATGCATTGGATATCCTTACGGATATGCCACAGTATATTTATGACAAACTTCAGCTTGTTATCATTAAATGCATCCTGCTGCACCTCTCATTCCTTTGTCTATTAGATGTAAGCATTGTTTAAAATGAAAAAAATGTGATGACTTTGGATTTAAATTACGTGTATTGAGAATATTGTGTTTGTTGGATATAAAGTTTGGATGTGTAACTAACGTCTACTAACCTGTGCAGGCAGTGGACAAAGATGGCAATCCTCTTTGTCTCAATTGTCAGTCTGTGTTCGAGACTTCGCTTGTTACCAAGGCAACGCTTGATAAGCATCCATGGCAAACACGACTCTGCAGCCGAACCTGCTTCCAGGAATTCTGGGTAAATTATTGCTCTATATAAATGTTGGAATCTTCTATTCATGTCAGAATGTTTATCTAGAAATTTTTCTTTCAATACAGATTTTTTATGGCTTTGTAAGCTGCTCATTTTTAGATGTTTCACATTGCCACATGTGATCTGTTTGTTTTAATGAATATAAATTTCACGTTGCATGCATACATGAATATAACAGACACGGACTGGTGGTTTTGTTTAGATGGTCTATATAATTTACTTTTAATACATGTGTGTCTTTTTTACATTACACTGAGAGGACTGTTATTTGTCTTTGACTTTGCCTGTTATTTTTTCAATAGGAAGCACTGCTTGACGATAATCTATGTTCAGATTGATTAGAACACTTGTCCTGTAACTTGGAGAGTACTGGTGTACACCTCACCTGAGATCATTTACGCGTACAGTGTGTAGGAACCATGAGCAAATCCCTTACTCATAATTGCTAAGTGGATTGATGTTTAAATTAGATTTTTGCAAATTTTGATAAACGCAGAAATAATATTAATAGAAGTTCCAATTTTAGATTATATTAAATTTGTGGACTTCTGATGATCATCTTTATTTGTTTGTGTTTTTTTCAGACAAGGCATAACCGTGGCTACAGCGTCCAGCAAGTTTACAATCTGGAACATGGAGTCTGTCAGATGTGTCAGTTCGACGCCCATCAGTTTTGCGAAAACATAAGGTAAGATAAATCACAATAACTGTCACCATGGGCAGAGTTTGGTTATCGTTCTTGGGTGGCTGGAAAAATTTGGTCCAGAACTAGCCGCGCTGAAAAAAAATTTTCCCGGCCCAAAAAAGTTGACCTTTTTTTAGTCGTTTACTTGAAAGTTCTTAGGGCGGGCTAAGCCCGGAAAAAGATACCATTTACACAGTAAAAAAGAATATAAGATAAGATAAGAATATTCTTTAATATACCAATTGCTATCCGCATTTTGGTGTACATACAAAGTATAATAAACAAACGTACATAATTTCTATATCCAATCAATGTCAAAGTGTTTTAGAATAGCATAAAATCTCAAGTCCAAATCCAATATAAATTTTAAATTTAATATGGGACTTCTTGGGGGCTTAGCCCCCCCAGCCCCTGGTAAACTCCGCCCATGACTGTCACAGAATTAGAGCAGTGTAATTGGTTACTCAAGTACATTGCAAGTAGTTTAACAAGTACCCAAGTCTCTGTGAGCTTTCTTCCATTTTGTACCTGATAAGTTTTCTTAAACATCGTGTGTCAATATCTTTGCAACTTGAATTCTTTACCTTATTCTGGTCTATTTGAGAAATCTACAAAGCATAATTCTAGTGTTGGTAGTTTATCCAAATAATTATTTACAGAAATTTCTGTTACAGATCTATTGCTAGTTTCGAAAAGAGAGCGAAAATGATCCAAGAAAGCAAATATTCCATTCTGACGAAAGATTACAAAGAGAAGATGATTCGTCAACCAACCGAAGGACTGGTATGTACACAAAGAGCTGTCTCATAAATAACTTTGGCATTTCAATTAATTTGACCTTAAAACAATAAATTGAACTTCATTTAAGAAGTTTGAGGATGAATTTACATGTAAGACACGTGGAATAAAATGTCTATCATCTTTAGTAGGCAGCCCAAAGCATGTTGTGTTTAGGTTAGATTTCTGTGAAAATTTTCAGATCAAAATGGATCTGTAGACAAGAAAGGTTGAGAAGCACTTTTCTCAAATTATGTCAGTGACAATTATTTTTCTTTAAAATTTGTACAGCCCGATTAGTTGACCATTTGATGTCAGGTTTACGAGAGATCTGTTGCTGGCAGATCAATTTTAGTTGTGTGTGCCATTTCGGAAATGTCATTCACTTTAATTTGTGTTGTCAGTTCTGGAATGTCGACCACATCCTGCCAGTGTCAGAAGGTGGCGGTCAATGCGACATCGACAACCTGCGTACACTCTGTACGGTCTGTCACCGAGACGTCACGCGACAGCAGAACAAAGACCGGCCAAAACAGCGACTGCGTCAGGCAGCTGCCACTTGTCACGACATCAAAAATTTCTTTCGGCCAGTCTAGTAGAATTTATTCCGAACACTGTAGGAAATTGTGGCACTGTTTATTTCAGGGCTGTTTTTAAGGAATTTTTAGAACTGCACAACCCCTTATTTCGTTTCCCATCCTCCATGGTAAATTACTTCCAATCGGAGTATAATGACCTTTTTGCCAGTTTTAACTGTACAGAAGTGCCTATGCAACTGCACAAATCCATTTATAACTGCACATTTTGTGTACAACTGCACATTAAAAAAGCCCTGGTTTGTTTTGATAAAAACACATCTGCAATAATAATATTCTCAACTTCTACTTTTATTATTCTTTAACTTCTAAGGTAGGAAAATTAAACACATCTGCACATAAACATTTCTTCTAGGATTAAAATTATTGTTTAATATTTGTTTAGTAGCAAATCCAGAGGAAGTCAAGCACATGTACTAGATTCTTTCAGGGTAATTTATTGGCTCACTTCCTGGAGAATACCAGTAACCAAAGACGGAGAACAATTTCTGTGATTTACTTTGATATGTTGTTAACTTCAATGCTGACATGTATTACATTTCTCAGAGTAGAACAGTATGACATTTCTCAAAGCAGAACATTTCTCACTACAGCAGTTTGACATTTCTCACATTAAAGCAGTATGACATCTTACTACAACAACTACGACACCAAAAGGCACACTTTGACAAGTACACCAGAAACTCGTGACATCACTGAATTAGGTGCCATATCAAGAACTGCCTCGTAAGGTCGTCATGTTAAAATGAGTTTATTTTTTGTAGGGTCTAATGTCTATCTGAACTCCATGTAGAACCATGTTTTAAAATCATGTTTTATCAAATAAATTTTGTGGTGTAATCAAGCATGTTATAAATGAGCATCTGGTGTACAGCATCAAAACTCAACAAGAGTGAAATCATGTGGTGGGCATGGCTGTAAATTGTAAAATTGTGTTACGAGTAAATACTTGAACATGCTGTATTCTTTAGAGTTGAGATTTTAAGACAGCAGTATTGTTAGCAATTGTTTGACATTTTATTCTGCACTATGTATTTCAGCAGTTTTGCATGTTTATCTCAACATAATTTTATGTGGCCGTACACACCAAAACCAGATTAAGTTGATTTTGAAAAATATTGAATTCGATACATCACTTCAAATGTTGCATCAATCTTCAAAATAACACAAGCAATTTATTGTTTTAGTTTATCCCAACTAAAGATACAACGAAAAGTGATCTAATAATTTTTAATTAATTAACTTAATTAAATTGAAACAATAATTTATGTTAAAGCATTAAAAAGCTTTAAAACTCTATTTTTAATGAAATAATAGGAAATAGCCTTGAACCATTATTCTACATTAAATTCTGTAAAAAAATTAAAATGCAAACATGATATTTTCCTAAGTTACCCTGACATGCAGCTTCTGACATAATTTTGATTTCAGTCCGGCCTGCCACATATGAGCGTTGGCAGCAGCACATTACCAATGGTTCAAAATATAGTAAATATACTTTATGAAAGTAAACAATTATACGAAAATCACAGTTGAGTTCCATTCAAATATCAGCAGTGTCATTGTGCATCAGTTGAAACAAACAGCAGTTTCTTTTTGCAATCGGTGGTTGATCAAGTTTGCCGAAATTGAATATTTTCGTGACTAGGTCAGCAGAACTATACAGTGGTCTGCACTATAATTCTCAAAATGAAATTGTGTGGCCAAAATCTGTTGGACAAGCTTTCTCCCATTCTTTGCTACCTTCCATGAAGTTTTATACCAATCTCTTATATCAAGTCTGGAGTGGTTGGAACTGTTTTTCACCATATAAAATATGTAGTAAAGTAGCCATAAAATTTCTCCTTAAGAAAATTGGGGGTAAGCTTAACATAATCAAGTACCCAGAATTGTACAGACGCAGGATGATTGCATAGACTAATAAGCTATCATTAACACACAGTTTGAATAGAAATATGCCTTCAGGCAACTCTTTTGTTTTTGATATTATACATTTCACTTGAGCTCTTAGGCTTTGATAAGGACCTTTGTTGATTTAGCATGCTTATCTTTCTTCTTTGTTTTCTCGTGTGTATCAAGGTCGTACTGGAACCCTTGCTTCTTTGTTGTGTTCTCTCGCTTTCTCACAGACCGTAGCGCCTTGTCGAGCAGTTCCTCCTTGGTCAGTGGACGGTTTTCATCCTCCGAATCGGAACCATCATCATCGTCAAATTCATCCCTGTGACAGGAATGTAATAACGTAATTGCAATTGTTCATCCAGTACCACTTCAAAAAAGAGACTTCCGACTTGACAAAACAAAAGCACTGATTGAACAGAAAGGTCCCGAAGAGAACTGCATTAGCCAAATCTTGGCAGAATAAGGCTTTCAGTAAAAGTTTCATTGATGCTCAATCTGGAGGTAGAGTAGGTAACTTTTGTTCCCCTTTAGCCATCGTACTCACACAGAAATATTGCAAGGTGGCATTTCAACTTGTGACGTTAACACTTAGATTCAGATCTCACAATTTATCTCAGTGAGGATCATAGGGAGGGTTTCCATTTCACCGATTCTGACGTGCCTTAGTGGGATTTATTCAGTTACTTTTCATTTTATGTACTGCAGCTATCTAGAAATTTACTATATAACTATATAGAAATCTCTTTTGCTGGTTCCAGTTTTCACAGAAGGACATGTAATTATAAGTGCTTGCATAATTTAATCTAGTCTGGAAACTCTTACTCATCAAATAAAAGGAGAAGCTGAACTTTCCAACAGCAACTTACTTAACTGACCCAAAAAGAAAAGTTGACTTACCCCACAGCAGGTGGATAGACAGATGGTGGAGGGTGCTGCGGGTGTGGTCCTTCACCCAACAAAACTGGCTGATGATGCCTTGTATACTGTTCGTAGTCCTTAGAAAAGAAAAAAAATGATAATAATAATTTTCGTTTATTCAACAATCCGGTTGACAGACTGCAACTGGTTACAGTTATGCAGTTATCTTAATTAACATCGACCTTAACTAAGACAGCCTGCAATACAACGGCGCTAATAGCAGCCTGCAAATCACATCTTACGGGTTAGGGAGGGGCTTCAGAAATCGAACTCCGCTCTGCTGATCTCTATGCCAGTGCGTTTTCCAATGCGTCATCAGGCCCCAAATTCGATTTAGCTTTATATTTGCTAACTAGTGGAAAAACCCTGAGTGCAGCAAAAGGATTTTATGGTTGAGGATACAACTTAAAATTCTGATGACGGATCAGTTTTCCTGACCTATGACCGAAAAAGATTTAAATTTTGGTACTCGTAAGTTTATATCTCTAAAAGCTGATTTGATATCTTCTGGTGGAAAAACAGTAAGTGAAGCAAATTTCTAACTAAAAGCTGTGCAGCTTAAAAAACTGCAAATGAAAGATAAAAGTTACAAGGCCAGTCTCACTGAATTTCTAATTGGTCCATTACACATTAAGGACCTTGGGCAAGTCCTTCACTCGTAATTGCTCAGCGCTTCGGCATGAAACTCCGATGCAGTGTCCGCTCTGCAGTCAGGAGCGCCTCATGAGTAGAGTGCTTGAAGGGGCGCTATAACAAGTGCACATACAAACAAACAATTTGATTTTACCAGATGTCCAAATGGAATGACTGTGAACATACATTTTGTTTGAGTACGTATGCCTGTGCAAGAAGCAGTTCATTCGTTCTTTCTTCAATCAATCCAAGATATTGCAACATGTTGCTGTCCGTTATTCCTTCGTTTGCGCCGAGCATGTCGTCAATGGCCGAACGGTCACAACCGATGTTGCCAAACAGCGAACTGATGCCTGGAAAAATTAAATTCTGGGTTTTGAACGCCATGTATGAAAACATCTCCTTGAAATGCCACTGATGCATAACTTTACACAAAATCCAGGCATGGAAAGCGTACAAGTAAAATAGCAAATTTCAGATTTAAACTCAAGTAAAGGAAATCAAATCTAGATTTATTACTCGTATGAGAGCGCTAAAAGTCTGTGCATTGCAGAATTTGCCATTTACTCTGAGCATATCTCAGTGCCAAATCCTGCACGATGATAAAGGCGAGTGTTTACTTATGAATAGCATGAGTATGTATGCCTGTGCAAGAAGCAGTTCATTCGTTCTTTCTTCAATCAATCCAAGACATCTTTGACCATTTCACAGATGCTGTTCGATTTTTCTGCTGCAGATCCAACCACCTGTGATGGCCTCCATTAGCCTTGCAATTGATGCCCATGCTAAACTACCCTGCTTTTTATAAGTTACTCAAATCCTACTTCTTTAGCTGTGGGAGCACCTCTGAGTAGCTCTCTCGACGAGGTGCTATATAAATTCTAGGAATGAACGAATCTCTTCAGCTGGCTGAAATGACAGAACGGACCACCAGTGCATCACACGACGCTGTCTCTACCTGACTTCAGCTGATCCAAGACTTTGCCGAGTTCCTTGTGTCTGGCGTCAAACCCATTCGTCTGTTTCGCAGATGTCGTCTGTCTCTCCTCCAACTGCTTCAGAATCATCTCCCTCTTCGATTCCAGCTCCACGCCCTGGCCCTGGAAACGCCGGACGTCACTACGTACCTATGGTCACGATAAATGTCACCAGTGGCACGTTAGAAGCTAATCACCAGATTCGATTTATTAGATTAGATTAAGTAGTTAATTTTTGATTAATTGATTAATTAATTATTCATAGAAGTCACAGTTCTGCTTTTATTGTAATAGATTAGATTAGATTAGGTTATACTGAGCAATAACATGTTAATTTGCTTTAGATTAAAACAAGTCAGAATAAGTTTGGTTGGATTACGTTCAAATATATTGCATTAGGTTAGATTAATGTAACAGTATTTTAGATTAGATCTCATTAAAGATTAAGAAACTAAACGGATTTTGATCAGATTACATTTATGTTGTGGATACATTATTATTAACACATAGATTATAATATTGACTTGTCAAATCCACTGCGTGTTCCATGCTAACCTACTTGATCTGCTAGTGCTAAACCATCCTCTTTCATCTGCCAAAAAGGGCTGTCTAAATATTACGTGCACAGCAGCACAGGGAGGGGTCACCGAATTTAGGCCATCTGGATACAGTGGTGAAGGTAGAGCTTATTTGTATGTAAACTTTGTGGGGGTGCGCAAAATGTATGAATTGCAAAACGGGGTCAAAAACACGATTTTTCTGCACGCAATATATGGATGGGTTCCACCCTCCTTCATCCCTTGGCCCAACCTCTGCGATCTGCTACCAACCGTTTTGACCCGCCAATAAATTCTTCTGATCCGCTACCAATTTCTTTGTTTCTTTAATTGTCTCCAATACTACCCACCTGTTCGATCTGTTCCTGCAGCAGTTCAACCTGATTGTTCTGATCGTTGACGAAATTGAAGAGAGCAAAGTTCTGATCCTCGACTTCGATGAACTGATTGACGATCAGGTGAATGTCTTCCTCTTTCGTTATTTCCTTGATGCGAGCAAACGCCGCTTCGTACGACTCCACAGAATCCGTCTGACCAGCCTTCTTCTTCTCCGCCGTCATGGCCTCTGAACAGAGCCACAAACCGCCCATAGATTACTGATTAATTAATTAATTAGTTAATTAATTACTGTCTGATAACAATCAATAAATCAATCAGTCGTTTCTTTATTTAACAACAACAGAAATCTCAGGTAAACTTAGAAATTAAACTGAAACAGAAATTCGAGATAATCTGCAGATGTCGTCAACAGAACAATCCCAAAGGATAAGAAAAATCCTCTAATGCTGAGATGTCCCTTTTTCATTTATTCAGTTCAGGATAGCTATTTAAACAATTTGTTATGATCAACGTGATTATAAACGTCAATGTAATTATAAACGTACATAAACCTAACTAATTAATCTACATATATATAATCTATCTTACTTTTATTTATCCAAATTTCTAATTTATTAATTAATAAATTAATTACTACCCAATATCATATTTCTTACGCAGATAGCAGCTGCAGCATTGACAATTGGACACAATAATGCTATTAGCTGCAAAGAGAAGGCTGTAGCCTACCTTTCCTATCTCTCCAGGTAACCAGTTGCTTATCTTCATCGCGATCTTTTCCCTTTGTGTTCATGAACTCTCGAAGTTTGTAGTCATGATCAATGATGCGAATCAGTTCCTTCATCTCCGCATTGTGTTGCTGGATGTCTTTCTCCGATTTCTCACGTAACAACACCATCTTTTCCTGCGCCTCCACCCTATTAAACACAACCATCCAATTCCACAAATATAGATAACTGACAAAGAATAGTGCAGTGATGAAGATTTCTGCATTCAACTCAAATTCCTTCCTGACTGGTGCACAGAACTTGATATCAATGGCTGGGCAAGTGAAAATTCACAGGCTTCTACCAGTTGTGTCAGGTCTGGGTAATATGATTTAGATCTGCCGATTTTTTATTACGGTGTTTTGCTTAAAGTCACCATTGAATGAAGCATTGTGCATTTTGAAAACTGTGGACTAAAGAAATCATTGGAAGATTAGATGGTATTAGTAGTGAGTAGTCACATTAGTAATCAATTATTTATTTTCATTTTCAAACGGTGGTATATAGGAAAAGATTGGAGGCAGTGCCCCATATGGCCATAGGTGGCTACGAAGAATCTTGCATGTCTCCTGGAGAGGCAAGATACCAAATAAAAACATCAGAGAGAATGGGACAAGCAAAACTGGAGAATATCGTCAAGAAAAAATGACTGAATTGGATGGGGCACGTGCTACGAATGGACAAGGATAGGAGAACCAAATAGGCAATGAAATGGATTCCAAAGGGGAATGTAGGACGGATAGACCAAGAAAGAATTGGAAGGAGAGCATAGGAGAGGATCTACACTGTCTGGAGATGACATGGGAGGATGATGTAGAGGTGGTGATGGACAGAGGAGAATGGAAAAACTGCATTGCCCGTTGTGCAGTCCTGCATGAGAAGGACTAAGGTCTAAGGACTAAGGTTTAAGATTACCGTTGGTCATATGCTTGTGTTGATTGGTCCATGATGTCGTTGGTTTCCTGCTGCAGATCCTGCTTTTCTTTGTCCAACTTCTTGTACAAATTGTCGAATCGCTGTCTCTCCACGCGCAGATTATCTATTTGCTTTCTCAGTTCTTTGTTTGCTTCAAGCGCCTTTCCAAACTTATTGTTTGCCTAGCAAAAAGACATTTAAGAAGTATTTTGTAACTTTTCATTAATGTAATGTAATGTAAATCTTTAGGAATTTCTCAGCACCCACAAAAGCCATGTCAGGGAGACCAGCTTATTCACTAGCGCTGCTTAAATTATGTAAGTACTAAAGATAAGATACTAGACAAATGAAAATTTATCGCAATGCTACTTGCAGTGGCAACAAGAACAACAAGATGATTGTACTGAAGTAAAATGGAAGCATGGATCAGACAGCACATCAAGACATTAATTGTAACAAACGAAATCACAAATCTATCCAGAAATGAATAAATTATTCTGTTGTTTATATGAAGTCGCTGTGTTTATGCTTCAGTTGAAAGATCCGTCTTCAGCTCAGCAATATGATTACCTTACCTTATGATATAACGTGCCCTAAACTTGCCGCATATTACCCTACATTAACTTAAGTTACCATATCTCTTTCTTTATTTTACCTTAGTTTTACCTTAATCTGCTTTATTGGACCTTTTCTTAAATTAAAAGAAATTAAGAAATAAAATTGGAAGATCCCATGTGAAATGTAATGCGTTCAAATCAGAAGATGGAGGATAAGAGAATTGAGAAAAAGAAGATCTAGCTAGGCATAAACGATCAGAATAAAATGAAGAATATAAGGATGGAGAAATGAGCAGCTGGAGCAGCTGGAGGAATAGAATTTGGAGGAAGGGATGATGCCAGAAAATGGAGGATGGGGTTAGCATATATCCTTACCAGCTGAAGTTGGTCCTCCAGCTTCCGTATCTTCCTCTTTTCTTCGCTGCCCTTCTGAGCTCCTCCTTTGTCTCCATCACCTCCTCCTCCTCCACCTCCTCCCGGTCGCTGCTTGTTCCTCTTCTCCGATTCCTTCGCTCTCTCCTTCTGAATCTTCTTCTCCGCTTCACGGATCTGTACATCAAGCACTTTCTGTTTCTCCTTCTCATCCTCAATCTGCTTCTCAACATCCTCTGGAAAGGTTAAAGTAACCAAACATTTATGTAGGGCTATTAACACTTAAGCACAACAAGCATTCTGGTTAGCTACTTGACCTATTGAATTTCAACTTGGCATAAAGGTCCCAACATTTTAGCAAGTAAGTATCTGGTCATAAGACTACTATAAAAGCACAACATACATCAAAGTCTCAACAAAAAATCTAGTCATAAAATTACTATAAAACTCAACATACATCTAAGTCTCAAAAATTTACTTCAATAGTGCATAACATTTTCGTTATAAAAAAATAGTTATATTTTAGCAAGTATGTGCTAACAATTATCATCTATTATGTCCTCCAACAGCAAAAGCACTTTTATGAACTTGATTATTTGGGTGGGGGTGCACCGTTTCTGCCCTTCAGGGCGACCAATATGTTACTTTTAAACAAATTCCTTTTGCATCACTGCATCTTATACAAAAGAGCGACATAATATAGTCAGGAATTGTACGATAAAGTGAAAACATTGTGCAGCCAACCGAGGTGTCTGCATTTTAAAATCTAATTACCGAAAGCATTTTCTACAATGTATTAGGATTTTTGATGATTTCTGCAGCGATTCTGTGACTGATATTCAAATTGATATTAATTTCTTCTGATTGCTATTGATTGTGAGATTTGATTGATCCAATGATGTCAGAACTAACTCTTTTGTTTTCCCAGGTCTTCAAGATTTTCGGATTGTCTTTCGTTCTCTCTCTGATTGCTTCGACTTTCAATCAGCTGCAACGTCTGTGTCAGTTCATCATGCTCCTTTTCTAGTCGCCCGATCTGAATTCTGCATCAATTCACAGACTCTAATGAATGCAACTGAAAATTTGTATAGCACCTTAGAAGAGCTTGTTTAGCGGACAGCTGTCAAGCAAACGAAGGAATTGTGGAAATCATTGACAATTTCACTCTTATAGCGGTCGTTGTGAAATCTGTGGTGGTTACAATATGGTGCTTACAATGTTATTGGCTTTAGTCATGTTGTTCTTGGTGATTGCACTGAATGTGTTGATGATGGTAGCGGCAAGGATGATGATGATTATTATTATTATTATTATTTATTATTATTATTATTATTATTATTATTATTATTATTATTATATTTGCTTAATTGGCAACAAAACTGATAGACACACCGCTATCAGGTACAAAAAGTAATTCAACAAATGAAATATAATCATAGGCTACCTAAAAGTTATAATTATTACGATTATGATGATTATAATGATGATGATGATGATAATTGTGGTGGTGGTGGTGGTGGTGCTGGTGATGCTGCTGCCAATGATGATTATGATGATGACGACGATGATGACGATGATGACTATGACGATGACGACGATGATGACGACGACGATGATGATGATAATGATTATATTGTCCTAGCATCCTCACTTCCGACTCTTGATGTTGTTCTGGCTCTCAGTGCTGTACGCATGCTTGTCATTCTCTAAAATGCGAATCTCCTTCTGTAACCGCATCAGTTCCTGTTCCTGTTCCGCCGATCCATCCCCTTCCACGTCACTTCCATCTGATCGCGCAGAATGAGGTCTTTGCATCTTCTCTCAAGCCACACAGCAGGTCTAAAGAAATCAAATTTGCGCCCCAATTATAAAGATATCGAACACAAAGTCAAGCATCCCAAATTCCGATGAAAATGTCATCCCATTCTCGGCTATTGTTACTGACGGCTCGGTAGCAGATAAACAATATGGGCGCCACAGATAGGGGCAGAATTAGAGCGGTCTCACCTATGGCGATCACATTGGAAATTAGATACCAATGAGTATTATTGGTTTGTAACCTACATATTGACTGTCCAAACATTGTCTTACACATTATTTTTAATTCGCAAAATATTGCTGCTTATCCATTCTCATCCATCATTATTCTCATGATAAATAAATTATTGTCGTGTGTATCGTCGTCGCAATGGGTAGGCCTATCTTCGTCAATACGTCATTATTACCCCCACCATGCAGATTTAGTTTACGCTTTAACGTTGACAATAAAACAGTCGACAACCGCGCGACTACAAAGCCACTGTGCTCAAACGAAACTACGTTGCAGCTTTTAGAGTTTTCGAAACACATCTAATAGAAAAACTAAACATACTGATAAAGAAAATTCGCAAAATCTGCACCTTTGAGACGAAGAATGAACTAAACAAAACCCGCTATGGAAATCAAGTCTCCGTTGCTATAGCAGCGCAAGTGGTCGTCATCTCCAGGGATGCCACTCTGACTTTTTTAAAAGGTCAGATCCGGCCGCCAAAAAAAGGCTAGAAAAGGCTAGGTTTGAAAAATTTTCACAAATACGTTGAATTTTCGGGCTCGAAATTTCTGACGACCTTTCTTTTTTAGTCTTTCAGGGCCCGAAAAATTTCTATTTCTGCATTCAAATTTACTGATGACCTCTGTTTTAGTCATTCGCTCTAAAATCAGATTTTTAAAAAATCTTCCTCCTTTTTACTGCTGTTTGGTACATTTTCCCCGAAAATGTCTATATTTTGGGAGAATGTCGGAAAATCCGCCGTCGAAAACCCCTAGATCTTGACAAAAAACCTTAGAAACCTAGATTAAGCCGAAAAAACTAGATCTAGGTGAAAAAAACCATGAGTGGCATCCCTGGACTCATCTGGTCTGCATATATGAGAAAAGACGATAATTATTTCTATTTTTGTAGCACTATTAAGGCAATTGGCGAGAAACTATCATACTAATAACGTACGTTCGGTATTCTCAAGGTACTAATTAACGAAGAGCATCAGCAGGACATGAATTCAAAGCCTCAATTGCTGAAGATATATGAGCATGGCTCTGCAGATCTGCCCCTGCAGTGCAATGGGTACTACTACGTATATGGTACACACTATAGCCTAGCCTACTATAGGCGTAGACTATAAGGTCTTTGCTATAGGCCTGGCCCGGGTGGTGTAGTGGGCGTTCGTCGCCTTGCAGCCGAAGGGTTGCGGTTCGAATCCACCTCAAGTCGCCGTGTAGGGACCTTGGGCAAGTCCTTCACTCGCAATTGCTCGATCCTCGCTTCGGCGTGAAATTCCGATGCAGTGCCCGCGCTGTAATCGGGATCGAGCGCCTCTGAGTATAGTGATCGATCGAGCTTGAAGAGGCGCTATAACAAGTGCCCATACATACAAACTTCGTTTTCTTAGTATATTGGTGTATAGGGAGCCATAGGGGCTGGTGGCCATATGTCTTCTAAGTTCTCACTAGTCTAGCTAGCTAAGCTAATGCTCTCCTGTTGTTATTCTTAATTATGCATGGTCAATTAAGTCTGTGCATGCATGGTTCGTGGACGGGGGAGGGGGGGAGCTTATCCCCATACGTCCTGGCAAACTTCGCCTATAATCATGTGTATAGGCACTATGATAATTTTGTGATTTATTTACACCTGATTTGCATTTACTCTGCACTTAGGCTAATTTTGTCTTATAGGCCATGCAACTCTATAGCTACCGATATAATTATATATAGGCCTATGCTTATCTATTTTTGTGGCGAACAAATGTACGTGATACAAAATTATCATAACCTATTTATATAATCCCAATGGCCTAATTTTTTATTAGGGACTTCGGAGTCGCACCGGGTTAACTGTTCGAAACCAGTTACCGGTAGCCTACATTGTGCAGCTTGAACTTTGAGGCCACAGCTATAGGATGTGAATTTCGCTGTTCGAATATGCATGGTGCCCAATTTTTTCTGGAGTCACTCGCGCGTATCCCTATCAGCCCTGGGTCGGCTAGCTCAAAACTTCAAACGGTCGTTTGACTTTGTGTGATGTAACCTCTAGCCTTTATATATTATTGGGCCGCTTCAGTTGTTATTTCTTCCCACGCTCACTGACGCTCAGCAGGTGTGTTGACATTTTCTTTAGAGGCTGCCATCGATGCCTGGAGTCAAAAGACAAAAATCGTTTCATGCCTGTTGTGACCAAAATTCGCGACCGAGTCTGCAGACACGATCCAGGTCATTCCAATTTAATAGGCCTACATCCGACAGAGTCCTAGTCTGAGACTGAATTCAAAAAATCGGTCTCGAGTCGAACTCGATCGCGAATCCCCCATGGCCGATCGATCGAACTCGCGTACGTATATATATATATATATATATATATAGGCTGTTAATATAAGCTATACATAGGCCTATCACTGTGACTATAGCCTACCTTTACGACGCACATAGGCCTAGGCATATAATATGTGTGTGTATATATATATACAGGGTGGGCCCAAAAAAGTGAGAACATCGCGTCAAAATTAATATAATTACGTCAATATTTGCCTAACTGTATCCATAATAGCTTAAATTGTTTGCTAAATTATTTACTTACTTATTTAGCTAAATGATGACTTTATTTCGACGTATTGTTAGGCAAGATTTACAACTCAAAACGCACAAGCGTGCGATTGTACAGAAGCTCAATGAAAATGTCAAATTGAAACGCTTCCAACGCGCAGTCGGCAGCTATTTGAGCGGTTTCCTGATGGGAGAAGTGTACGAAGCAACTGGTTTACAGACGAAAAGCCATTTGCACTTGCCACTCCAGTTAATTCTCAAAATGACCATGTTTATTCCGTTGAAACAAAGAAAATACAAGTTCAAGAAAGTCGACTCACACGATAACGTGATCATTTCAGCCGCGGTATCATTGTATCAGCGATGTGTCTCGAATGGGGAAACCAATATTGTGTTCGTTTAACCAGGCGCCAAAGTAAACAGTGAATACTATTGCGAACATGTTCTGAGACAAGATTTGCTGCCTGTAATTCAAGCGACAAGTGGTCGCCATAGCTGGACATTACAGCAAGACGGAGCTCCGTCTCACAGCCAGAAATACAATCAACTTTCTTCGTCAGGAGAATGCTGACTTCAGGCGCCCTTGCAGCGGTATGGCCGCGTTACGGCGCCATATAAATTGTCGTTATTATTATTATTATTATTATTATTATTATTATTATTATTATTATTATTATTATTATTATTATTATTATTATCGAGCCAGACATGTGGCCGCCGAACAGTCCTGATTTAAACTCAGTAGGCTACATTAAGCCATATGGGGTTCTTTGCAAGAAAAAGTCTACCTTCGGCGAAAATTTACCACAGTTGAGCAGCTCAATTTGACAATAATCGAAGAATGGAGAAGTCTGGGGCAGCGCTTTATTGACAGTAGTATAAACGAGTTGCGTCGACGCTTAAAAAATCTCGTTGAGAACGAAGGAGGACACATTGAACATGATTTCTGATTAGCTAAATACTTGGCAAACAAAAATAAATGGAACAAATATCATTAACTGAACGATATTTGTAAATAACTCGTATGCTGCAAGATGTTCTCACTTTTTTTGGCCCACCCTGTATATGATATATATATATAATATAATATATACATATAATTTATATAGGCCCGCGCATTTTAGATGCGAAGAACACAATGTCATATGCGGTGATCGAGAAACAGCATAATTAAAGTGGCTACCATAGAGGCAGCGCTACCATAATTTATACCGAGGATAAGAAACTGAAATAAGTAAGCTCATATTAGTGGCTGCAACTTAATTGCCATTATGGAAATGAGTAAATTTACGCATTCACAACAACAGCAATAATTATATATATAAATATATATATATATATATATATATATATATATATATATATATATATATATATATGCATTACTTCGCATCACAGACCGAGCGTATCATTATATCTATGGAACGTACTACATGCGTTAACCTCTATGGTCACCTGCGCCTCGTTCTGGCAGATTGCTGGGGTCACGTGGGTCTCCTTGCTCGTCAACAAACGAGGTACACAGGTGTGTCAATTAAAGTATCTTCTGTACGAGAGAACAAAACAAGTACTATGTTTACAACTGAAATCAAGTAATTACGAGTGGATGATGTCGGCTGGAAAGGTTCGAGGCGGTCGACGGATGGAAGACGCTTCTTACGAGACGGACGGCGAAGAGACGCTGACGGCAGCGAACGCAAAGGGAAGAGCTGCTGCCGCGCGAAGGAACCAGAGTTTTCGGGGAAATCTTTCCGTCGATCATGCCCACCAGTATGACTACAAACCGATCATCGACCAGTTTGGGAACGCGTCTCTCGATCGCCGTGATAATAAACACCGCAACCCTTGGCGCAAGGCCGTCGACGGTATGCGAAACATGTTTCGCAACATTTCCAATTCGTCGCCGAGTCTGCATCGACGAAGTCCAGGAACAATTCGCAGAGAAGAGCAATCGACGACGATTGGAGGAGGTTCCCACCACCAACCGCAGAGACGGACCCGATCCGGATCGTTCTCTCAGACCGTGTCTGGGAACTCGATCCCTGCAGCGGCAAACGTCAACGGTCCCTCGCGTTTGAAACCAACGCTTCCCAACGGAAAGCACCCAGGCGTCATTGGAATCCACAATCACGGAAATACGTGTTTTATGAACGCCGTTATTCAGTGCCTAAGCAACACGGATCTGTTAGTGGAGTATCTTCTGAACGACGAATTTCGGACTTCCCTCAGCGGTCTCGGGCACAGCTGTGCTCTGACGAGACAGTTTGTGACTTTAGTCGAAAGTCTTTGGACCGGTTCTTACCGCGCCGAGATCTCGAGCTCGTTTAAGGAGATTGCTGGTGACATTGCTGAACAGTACAGCGGAACAGCGCAGAACGATGCGCAGGAGTTTCTACTCTGGCTGCTCGATAAGGTCAACGAGGAACTGTGTAGCACTGGAGACAAAGGGGTCAGTGAAGCAGATCGTTACAATTTCCACTAAGTCCAGTCGATTGCAAGTTCCACTAAGACCAGTCAATTGCAAGTTCCACTAAGACCAGTCAATTGCAAGTTCCACTAGACCAGTCGATTGCAAGTTCCACTGAGGTCAGTCAATTGCAAGTTCCACTAAGACCAGTCGATTGCAAGTTCCACTAGACCAGTCGATTGCAAGTTCCACTAAGACCAGCCAATTGCAAGTTCCACTAAGACCAGTCAATTGCAAGTTCCACTAAGACCAGTCGGTTGCAAGTTCCACTAAGACCAGTCAGTTGCAAGTTCCACTAAGACCAGTCAATTGCAAGTTCCACTAAGACTAGTCAATTGCAAGTTCACTAGGTCCAGTCAATTGCAAGCATAGAGCAAGTGTTCGTGACTTGAGGCTTTAATATTCATGAATATTTGTGAATATTAGGAATTTTCAATATTTGTAAATATTCGTTACGATGTATTGTGAACCATTGGAACTGCGATATTATTTTTCACACTTTGAAGAACTTTGTAACACGTTAATTCTAGTAAGTGGTGATTTATTACTCAAGATTTGAATGTTATGTTTATGTTACGCTAGCAAAGATTTCTTATTGAGTTTTTAATCACTTCCAAGAAAAATGTAGAAAGCAGTAATACAATTAGAGAACATTGACCTGAGTGAAAGTAAAAACCTAGTAAAGTTACTCGTATAAATTATGGGTAACACCAAAAAATCAGCCTCCATTTCTAATGCATTTTTTCATTAATCCAGCTTCTATTTCAGCTAAAAAATTCCTTTAACTAGCTTCCATTTCTCAAGTGTTTATTACATCAATCCAACCTCCATTACTCAAGCATTATTTTCGTCAATCCGGCTTCTATTTTAGCCATAAGATGCCTTACTCCAGCTTCCATTTCTCAAGAGTTTTTTTTAAGCCAATCCAACCTCTATTTCAGCTGTAAAAATACCTTTATCCAGCTTCCATATGTAAGGCCAAAAAAAATAATGTTGTGTTTCCGGTAACCCGACCGACCCTCTTTTATTGCCGCGACTCAAATAATTTTGTAAAAAAATTTTATTTAAAAAAAAAATTTATGAAAAAAAATTTTTTATTAAAAAAAAAATTTTTCTCCAAATTTTTTTTACATAATACGGTGACAATGCCTTCCGTATAGAGTTGGATCTTAGGCAAACAAATTTTGTGTTTCCGGTAACCCAACCGACTCACTTTTATTGCAGCGACTCGGAAAATTTTGCGTAAATTTTTTTATTTACATTGACATTGCCTTAGAGTTTCACGCTTGCCTAACTACTTCCTGGTTGCCAGTCTTGAGAAACCTCTAGCCTTATCATTCTCACTTTAGTCACCTCTAACGGTGACTAGGGAAAATAAATCTAGCAACCTCTAGTTGTAACTAGTCACTGGCTCGATCAGTCTGGAACGACCCCTAGCAGCGATGTTTTGTTCGCGCTCATCTTCCCATTCCCTTCCCACTTTATCTTACCAGAAAAAATTTCAACAAAATGAAATTAATAGAATTGTTTTCTAGAGCAATTTTAGGTACAGGGAAATAGGCAGTTTATACTTGCTTAGAACACGTACTTTGTTGCAGCGTGTACCTATATGCAAAAAAGAGTATTTCGGTATAATTTTTCGTATAGTCACTGTATAAAAATATTTTACCAAAATAAAAAAAAATTTCGACCTACCTACCCAATTTTTTTTAGCTCTGTTACCGGAAACACAGCATTATTTTTTTGGCCTAAAGCGTTATTTTTGTCAATCCAGCTTCCATTTCACCTATAAAGAGCCTTCATTCAGCTTCTATTTCATCTATAAAAATACCTTTATCCATCATCCATCTTTTCCTCACCATTTTGTCTGTGCCATTTTGTCCGTGCCATTTTGCCCACTACCATTTTGTCCTGTTACCATTTTGTCCACTACCATTTTATCTGTACCATTTTTCTATACCATTTTGTCCATACTATTTTGTCCGCTACCATTTTGTCCTAGAACCGCTCAAATCTGTGAAGAGTGATTGTTTGAATTTTGCATATTAGAAACAAAGTTTCCATGTGACATCCCAAACCTTTGGGTTCCTATAATAATAATGATTGTTATTATTATTTTTATTATTATTATTATTATTTTTAAAATAAACTGGTTGACAGACTGTGCCGGTAACCTGTACACTCAACACTTGAGCATCAATGAAGATAAAAATTTGAATGTGTGCTTGATTTAGACCTGCTTGTGACTAAGAGTAAACAACTTGTATAAATATGTGCTTGTCTTATTTCCCCACTTTTCATGAACATAATGGATTGACCTTTAGATGTTTTTGCATCAACTGTTTGCTGCAAGAACCTGCGCGTTTCATGAAATGTTTTGGCAGTTCTATATTTAACACTGTCAAAATTGTAGAAAAATGTGACTTGGTGGCCAAGCTCATTTTTGAATGGGATGTCCATCATACCGTGATTACAAGAAGGGGCTGATCTCAAGGCAGGAAGTTCTGCCTTGTTGTAATTATATCAGAGGTCCTTGCACTAAGGCCTAATTCAAAGTAATCATTGGTCTATGCGTCAGCTGCAGACTGCAGGCTGATCCAAGGAACTCTTGTGTAATCACCCTTAATATTAAAGGAAACTGCATGTATGAATAGTCTTAAGATAGCCGACAATTGAACAGGCAGTGTTTAATCTAGACGTCTCTGGGGGGGGGGAAGTTCCCCCCCCAGGATTGACATTTCCCCCCCCAGAAAAATTTGACGAAATGATATTGGTTTTTAGTTACTGTTTCATCATTGTTTTACATGAAGTGTTATAATATATCGTGATATTATTTATTATTATATGATTATAATGACATTATTTTACTACTATAATATATGATAATATCATGTTAAGATGACACCTTAAAATGCAGCCATTGCAATGTGGAAATTCAAAAAGTTTCTAAGAAGTCACCGAAAAGTACAGCTATTTTGTCAAGACGTCACCTTAAAATTCTGCCATTGCAATATGGAAATCCAAAAATTTTCTAATGGGTCACTGAAAAAGTACAGCTATTTTGTTAAGACGACACCTTAAAATGCTGCCATTGCAATGTGGAAATTCAAAAATTTTCTGATGGGGAGGGGCACATCCCCTCCCCATACCCCTCCCCTTCTCGGTGCTACGCGCATCACGAGCGTCCTTCGGATATTCAAATGTCTCCCCCCCAGAAACCCCAATTCCCCCCCCAGAGGAGGGGGATTAGATTAAACACTGTTGAACAGGTACGCTGGTACAGTGCCAATTGCCATGACTCATCCACTGCTGTTGCTTGCCACAACTACACAGCTTCACAGGCAACAATTGAGATCTGCTATGCAAACAAGGCTTTTAAAACTTAGGCCTACTTCACGTTTTATGCTTCACTGGCCCGGCTTTCAGTATATGGCCCCTATTATGTTTCTCTGGCCGGGCTTCCGGTGTCCGGCCCGAACCAATGAACGGGTACCCGGCATTGGGGGGCCCTATTGACGGCCCTAACTATGTTTTTAATTTTAATTTGATGTAACTTTTTCCTTCTAATTTGTACTCAATATCTATTTATGCAGGTTATTTTGAACAAGCAACAAAGACAGAGTGGACTTAAAGGAACAAACAACAACAATGGTAGCATAATCTTTGATCTCTTCCAAGCAAAGTATCGTTCAACCTTGACTTGTCCGAGTTGTCACCGCCAGAGTGACACGTACGACCCGTTTCTTTCCGTGTCACTTCCAATACAGCAGAAGAACAGGTTACCAGTGTCCGTGACGGTTCAATACCTGAAGCCCAACTATCGCCCGGTTATGTATGGTCTTCTGATGAACTCGTCAGATACGGTTCTTCAGCTGCGGAGGATGCTGGCCAGGAAAGCGGGTATCCACGAGAAACAGGTGAGATGATTGCGACAGGTGAGACAATTCTGGCACCTGAGGGATGAGTGTGAAAGAGACGAATACTGGAAGTAAGGTGATTGTGACAAATTGGATGTATGTAACTGACAAGGTAATTACATGACACGAGATTAATTAATTAATTAATTCATTCATTATTAGCATTTATATAGCGTCCCTTCAAGAAACTACTCAGAGGCGCTCTCATAGTGATAGATAATTGATAGTTGAGACACAACAGACAGGTGAGAAGAGTATGAAATCGATATGATGAGCATTTAAATGGATTTTAACGCGCACCTTTAACACCAGACCATCCGTAAAATTGCGTTGCTGTAGCAGATTGTTGCACAGCTATTCAGACTTATTCTGTAACCTCTCTTAACAAGAACTACCCAATATTAAACTACTCGCAGAAGTTACATTGTGAGAAAAAGGCTGTTGATGAAGATAGGCAGTGCTTAAAGTGAAAAAAAAGAAGTGCCTGGATGCCCTTCACCTTTTCCAGGTGTGCTGGCCATATAAGTGGCAGGACGGCATAGAGATTTGAAAATGATTGTCTGGACGCCGTCCATGATCGTCCTGCCACACTTTAAGTCCTGAAGATAGGCAGTGCATAAGGTGTGGAAAAATAAGTGCCTGGACGCCCTCATGTTTCCTTAAGAAGAGCCTGGGCGCCTCTAACCTTTCATGGCTGTGATGGCCAATAAGTGGCAGGACGGCGTTCAGTTTTAAAATAAGCGCATGGACGCCGTCCAGGATCGTCCAGCCATACTTTAAGCCCTGAAGATAGGGTTAGATGAAGATGAAGCTTAGTTCGCTGTTATGAAAATGGGATATGAACTGTGCACATATCTGTGTGTGTGAGTACGTGTGTGTGCATGCATGTGTATGTGTGTGTGCTTGCATAGATTTGTTCCTCTGCACTTAACGTCCTTGCGTTGTTCCATGTTTCAGCTGCTTCTGACGCAGATCTACGACAGTACGTTTCAGTCAACTCTCTTCGACTCTCAGTCGCTCCACGACTTGCCGAATCTCGACTTCATCTACGGAGTCGAGATGTTCGCCGCCGCGCCCGAAGAAGTGGTAACCAATGGCAACAGCCCAGACGGGGAGTACGCTCCAACGGAAATGATCTGCATCGTCGTCATGAACCGAGTCAGCGAAATCGCGAGACGCTGCAGAAGGTGAGAGGAAACCAGCGGCAATAGTTACCATAATGGTAATGCTCGTTTTCAGTTTCAGACTGACGAGATTGTATTGTATTGTATTGTATTGTATCTAAGCATTTATAAAGCACCTCTTACAGACTAGCTGTTCAGAGGCATTCTCAGCATGACAGCCCCAAGGAAATAAAAAAAGACTTCAAGTTGCGAAGACCTGAAGATGTTACCCCCAATAAGATCTTACTACGGATAGTAGGAGGGAGGTCATTCCACATAGAAGGGCCTACAGTGGCAAAGGCACGGTATGATTACAGTCAGTAGAGTCATGGACGATCACTAACTATTATAGGAATTGAATTTAACTGTTTGGCAGCCATGCAAGGTGCCCTTCACATCCTACTGTTCAGTTTCCAGTGCAATCTGCTAATTGGAAGGTCGATTGGACCTTTGGGAGGTAAGCTATTCCGTATCCATGTGCTGTTTGTGCTAGGGTGTTTATCATTACCCTAAACTCCTCCCATTTAAAAAATAAGATATATCTGTTCAGTTTAAGGTTCAACTGTTTATTTACTTTTAAACACTTCTATGGTTTGTCTGATTCACGTGCTTTCTGCCGTGATTTGTTTGCTTAGGTTTGCCGGTCCATTCGTCGTGAAGGTTTGTCGTGACGCGACAATCGTTCAACTGCGAACAGCCGTACTCAACGGAATGCGATCCATGGTCATTCCAGGCCGCTTGGAACAGGTCTGCAGCTGTCTCTATTATTTTTTACCTGTTAGTGTAATAATTTCACTGAAATAAAAACTTTGTTCAGAAATATTTTATTAATTACCATCGTCATTGTCAGTTTTATTATGTGCATATGTACATGTATGTATGACATTGTATGTATGTGCACTTGTTATAGCACCCCTTCAAGATTTCTACTCGGAAGCGCTCCCTACTACAGCACGGACGTTGAATCAGAGTTTCACGCCGAAGCGCATGCGCAATTGTGAGTGAAGGACTTGCTCAAGGTCCTTACGAGGCGGCTTAGGGTGGATTTGAACCTGCAACCCTTCGGCTGCAAGGCAACGAATATACCTACCACACCACCACATCCCATTATCATTACTATTAGCATTACTTTGATTGCCATTGTGATTGTTCCCATTATTATTACGATAATAATAATAATAATAATAATAATAATAATAATAATGATAATAATAATAGTTATTTTTCATTAAAATAATTATACTCATGATGATGTCTCTAGAATTTGTTTTAATGGCCTGAGGGCACAGAGCTACCTTGGGTTTTTAAAATGTAATGATTAGTATTAGTTGCTGATTATTAAATGCTCTTTTGTTTTGGTTGGTTTGGCAGATGGTAACAGGGAGTTGGTTTCAAATGCGTGTTATCACGGACTATGGTAGTGAGGCGTCATTGCGAGACTCCGACGAACTTCCTCTTTATGCTGTCACCGTTGACGAGTAAGACCTTTATTCTAAAAGTTTACAATGTTCTGGTTGTTTCATCAGACAACACATTGTTTATTTTATTGTAAAATTTAAAAACATGTGACCAAAGAAAATGTTTTGCCATGTGATGCCTTAAGGTCGAATGGCACTCTGTTGTGATCTTTCTTGGTTGCTAGCTCGAGAATCTGGAATATGCTGCCTGCTTCTGTCCAGTTTGCAAATTATGTTAGGTTGCTTTGGTCAGAACTTAACCCCCCACCTTTATCGGATTGCTGCCCTCTATGGTCTGGCATTCAGTCTCAATAGAGAGGCTTTATGGATGTTGACTTCTTTTGCCCAATGGATCATGCTTTTGGAATGTAGTTTTGCTTCGAAGCAGCCATTCATGACTAAGACTTATGTATTCTTGTTCATTCATCCATTAATTCAGAAGCTTTTTATGGCATCCTTCAAGGAAACTATTCAGAGTTGCCCCAACTCCAGTGCACATCCAAAAAGAACAGTTTAGGTGTAGTGAGGAAGTATTTTTGGTAGAGTCCCAGGGTGTAGGGCTGTAGGCATGGCTCTATATTCCTATTGCCAATTTTTATAGTTCCTCGTCATAAGGAATGCATTAGAAGTGCTTTGACCTTACAGTGCAAGAATAGTAAAGGCAGGTCATGCATCAGGTTGCTAGGCAACCTATTCTAGAAAGTCAATGTCCCTATGTATTGGTCCAGGTAGAATTTAGACCCCAATGGGATATTATGTAAAGCCGTTCAGGTGAAAGTGTTTTTTTCTTTAATCTGCGCCTATCAAATGCCTAATATAAATTCTTTAAGTTCTATATAAATTCACTAGATAGTTATAAGGTTCTGCTTGTCTTGTAGGGCTTTGTCTTTGTGTAATGATGATTCCACTTGTCCGCCTCACATCAAGGTCGTCTTGGAATGGCAGTATCGTGTCTACAAAAGGTACTGTACTCCTCACTGTTTTCCATTTTAACCTCTATAATACAGTGCAGCAAGAGAAAAATAAAAATAACTTGTGTTAACAGATTACGTCAGGTGCAGTAAGGAGTTAAATGTTTAATCGGGTAAGAAAAGGTAACATAGCATAGTGCTCTTCAGACCCTGCAGAAGGAGCTTTTTAATCTGCTTCCCATGGCAATATGCCAACTTCTGAGTTGATGGTAATGATGGACAATGAAAAATAAAACGATGAAAATGCTAGTGGCAATGATGATAATATATTTAGGATATCAGTTACACAAGTATATTATGATCAGTGTTTAATCTATATGTCTCTGGGGCACCCAGGAATGAATTCCTCTCCTCCAGGAAGAATCGCACATGTAAATACGTACCATTCCCCCAGAAGAAGTGAATATGTAATGTGTAACATTTCCCCCCAGAAAAACTGACCTCCCTTGCACCCATGCACACATGGATGTGATGCTAAATTTTGATCGAAAGACTAAAAAAGGTCATCAGTTTTTCAATAGCCAAAATGGTATTTTTTGAAATTTGTTACCAAGACACTTTACTTTAAAACAAGTCGTCAGAAAATTTAACCGATGAAGTTGTTGTCAGTGGCGCAGCCCAAAATGTCCGACCAAAACAGATTTTTCTCGCCCCGTCCCCACCCAGAAAAAACCGAATTCCGCCCCCTCCAAAGCAGGGGACTAGTTCTGACACTGATTATGATCAAAATTGTCAATTATAATATGAAATGGGGCTTGAGAAGAAAGCAGTTTTAATTATACAATGTGGGTGATGAGGAAACAAACCATGTTGGTGATTGCGACGGTGATGATTATGTTGATGAAGATAAAAGTAACAAAGATGATTATAAGGATGCAGATGATGATTGGAAACAGTCACGAATTCATCTTAAGAACATTCAGAACCAAGGCCGTAGCCAGGATTTTTTTAAGGAGGGTGTTTAAAAAATTTTCTTACCGAAAATCTTATGACCTTTTTTAGGTAATCCCTCCGAAATCTTCAAAAAGGTGTCAATTTTCCTTTTAAAAACACTGATGAAAATTTTTAGCCATTCGTCCGAAATCTTCAAAAAAGGTGTTAAATTTCTCTTCCCAAAAAACTGATGACTTTTTTAGTCATCCGTCTGAAATCTTCAAAAAAGGTGTTCAATTTCCTTCTTAAAAAACTGATGACTTTTTAGTCATCCGTTCGAAATCTTCAAAAAAGGTGTTCAATTTCCCTTCTAAAAAACTGATGACCTTTTAGCCATCCGTTCGAAATCTTCAAAAAAGGTGTTCAATTTCCCTTCCCAAAAACTCATGACTTTTTTAGTCATCCGTCCAAAATCTTCAAAAAGGTGTTCAATTTTCCTTAAAAAAAACTCATGACTTTTTGGCCATTCGTTCTAAATCTCCAAAAAAGGTGTTCAATTTCCCTTCCCTAAAAAACTGATGATTTTTTTAGTCATCCGTTCGAAATCTTCAAAAAAGGTGTTCAATTTTTCTTCTTAAAAGGATTGATGACTTTTTTAGTCATTCGTCCGAAATCTTCAAAAAAGGTGCTCAATTTTCCTTCTTAAAAAATCTGATGACTTTTTAGGCCAAACTTGTAGAAAAATATGACCAGTTAGTTAATTATGTTTACCATTTTTCATTTCGGTGAGTGTTTTCATTGTTTTATTTCATGCATTTTACATCATGTGCTCGTAGATGCATTAATTTTTTTCGCATTTTCCATTTCGGGGGGTGTTCAAACACCCAAAACACCTCCCTAGCTACGGCCTTGTTCAGAACTGTTAATTAGTTGCAATCATCATCATCGATTGATATCAGATGATGATCATGATGATCATGGTTCGCATTGTGTTTTAATTGCTATGATCTGTCGTGATTTCTGTTTGGATTTAGTTTTCTTCAAAATACTCATCCGGAGATTATGTGCGACGAGAGTTACCGAGAGATTAAGGATTTAGGGCGACAGACGGATGCCGCTGAATTGCAAGAATGCTTCAACGCCTTTACGCAGCAGGAACAGGTTCATGCATATTCATCCTCTCGATTCTACTCTCGCATGCTAATCACCTCTTGTTATTAATTTTTCCATTATCTCGGTCTTTCTCATGATTTTTTCCTTGGCTGGATTCTTTTCAAGTATGTTCATCATTTCACCTGTCAGTTCTCATATATGTCTGCAAATTTGCACTTACCTGGTATTCATCGTTGCTTTGTTCATATGTATTCAGTCCTTAAACTTTATATACTCGTATAAACTTGTATTAACCTGATTTCTTTATATCTTCCTCATTGCATCATTTGTTTTCTCATTCGTACGTACAGCCATATTCAGGTATGCCGATCGTAGGTCTCGACTAATATTTTGCACTGCGAACGTTGTTTGTTTTCACGCATGCATTATTCATTACAGTACTTCATTTCTCGGCCTTGTCATAGCTGCATAAAATTTGCATACTGATATGGGATTCTTCTGTTTCAATTGCGTCATTGATTTACAGCTTGGAGCTGAAGACACTTGGCTTTGTCCGAACTGCAAGAAGTGCCAACGAGGAACAATAAAGTCGCTCAACCTCAGCACCCTTCCAGATCTGATGATCATTCACCTGAAGCGCTTCAAACAGGTATGACAACAGCTGGGAGTGCCTCTGAGTAGACTTCTTGAAGGGGCGATGTATAATTTTTTAAATGAATGAATGAAGGAATGAATAGAATTTTTATCTGCAGTGCAGGAGTCGACTGACCGCCTGCCTCCCCCCTCCCATATGATGCGGCTATGAAAATAACAATGAAGTTGACAACACGTGTTACCTGCGACTGACTCCTATGTTAGAGGCTTAAGATATCTTCTCTCAACGAGTCGATTGAAAATGAAAGAGATGTCGTCATCATCATCACGATTATTTTTGAAGGATGTGTAGCTAATTTATTCTATGATTTCATTCATTCAATAATTCTCTTAATTTTGTGCTTTGTGAACTTTCTCCTGTAAGGAGGGCGAGAATCGAACTAAACTGAACACGCTGATCAAGTTTCCCATCCGTGGCCTCGACATGACCCGCCACATGACCCAAGGTCAGAGTTCAAACGATAACAGGAACGACAGAATCAAAGATGACGAGTGTATGTACGACCTCTATGGCGTTTGTAATCACGAGGGAAGCATGTCACAGGGACATTACAGAGGTAAGAAGTTAAGAAATTAGCTTAGAATTGTTTATATTAAAGATCCGTATTGTGTTGTGCTCTACTGCTTGTAATGCTTTTCTGTACATAGTTACTGTTTTGTGGTAGTTTTTAGGATAACTGCCTTTCGGAGGTCACTGGCTAGAAATGTTGTTACTTAAAATTGGCAAAATCTTGTATGGTTATGGCACCATAGATATAATTAATACGGGCGTTCTTTCCTAATTTCGCTGTAGAGCAAGCTAAATTTTCAAGTTAACATTCCCACATACAGTAACTTAAAGACTAGTTATAGTACTTTTCGAAGTAATCAGTTATTATATGACTTTGTTTCGAAAGTGACTATCTGTGTGCAACTTGCTACTTTTTTCTAGTAACTAATTACTCTAATTGATTGCTTTTGAAAGTGACTATCCAATTTACTCTATGTATGATTCTAGTGTATTAGTATTCTTGATCAGTTCAGAGTGGTTTCATGATAATGGGTTAAAAGGTGACCAAAATAGTATATTTTGATTGAGCACAACAATATTGTTTATCATTTATTGTTATTTTTATTTAATTATTTAAAGTATAAATTCTTTTATTCTGCAGGAGGAAAAATTTGGCAGCACTTTCTGCAATTGTTATTCTTTAACACTTTTATACTTTGGTCTAAGGTTGTATAATTATCCCTCAGGATTGAAAACTATAGAGACCTTTTTCTCAATCATCATCATTGCCATCATCAGCATCCTTAATGACAGTGATTGCTTTTTTATGTCAGCCATTTGTAAGAATCCGTTGAGTGGTCAGTGGCATCTTTTCGATGATTCCAATGTCAAAGAGGTGCGAGAGGCGCAGATTGTCACTCGTCACGCCTACCTGTTGTTCTATAAGAGGCGCCAGGCACCATCCAGGTGTGCATTGGGTCTGGAAGAGTGCATCGCTAGAATGCTGACCAACTGTGGCATTAACACTGATAGTATCACCAACTTTAACCAAAGACGAGGTATGCACCCAAGTTGTTTATTGACGTTTTGTAGGTAACTATTAGAGATCTATTTATTGATGTACTTTTCAAAAACAGCTTTTTATATTGAAATACCTACTTTTTAAAGATTCTCTTTAGGACTTTATTTATGTGTTCTAATACACTGCCTGCTTATTCGCCTTTTAAAAGGCCTTTTATTTTTATCTTCGTAAGAACTTATTTTCTTTCACATACATTTATTTTCATGTTTACGGACCTACATGTTCATCCCACCATTTAAAGAATGCCTGACTATTCTATTAATCTTTTATGATATAAGAAAAACATTTATTGCTATAATGATCGTTTATCTAGAAATGACAATCTCCAAGTCGGTGCGTTCCGATCGCAGCCACTCCAACACTCGGCCATCCCAACCAACTCGTTCCACAATTGACTCCTCCACCGACTCCACATCCCATCTCAAAGCTCCAGCTTCGTCTTCCTATCTCCCTCCAGCTCGCAACGCGTTCCACGACTCCCTGCGGAAGCCGGTTCGCAAGAAGCCTCCGATTCCACAACTCGAGTTGGAGCCGGGGCGAGCAATTGCCGTCAGCACGCCTGTCATGGACCGTTCCTCAATGACCCACTCAAAATCTCAGCTGTTGAACAAATCCGCTCCTTTAGTGGACATCAGTGACGGCCTGCTCAACGGCAATGCTCATGAGGACCAGGAGCGTGATGACAGTGCGAACTTTGCTCGAACGTCCGATTCCTCGGCAGCTTCCTCTGCGCTCGAGCCGGCGGCTCGATTAGCGAACCATAACAAACCTAAAATAGTCTTTGAGAAGGTGACTGGCACCGACTCAAGTGATGATGGCGGACAGAAGAATGGAAAGGGAAAACAATCGTTTGGCGCCTGGCAGAAACCACTGGATAAGTTCATCCAGGAATCAAGTGTCTGAGTTTTTTTCTTGCATCGTATTTGGATTGCGATTTTCATTCAAAGAGTCCATGCGCACGCAATGTGTTCCAACTGGTAGTTTTGATTGCTCTGCACGTATGCATGGCCCAGTGACTAGCAAAGCAAGAATCTAAAATTGCTGAAATGAGAAGTGATGACGACAATTGATTGCAGATAATAATGCATCATGATCAATAGTGTAACTTCAGATTTTTTATTCCATGTAACATATTATATTAAGTGCAATCTGCATAATAATGAGGCTCAGTATGGACAGAGTTAAGTTACCATGGTCTGCTGGTAATGGTAGATCCTGGATTATTGTCATATCAGTGGTGCCACATCTGTTGGGACTCGCATTTTGTGGTCGCAAGAGTATATAGTATTATGTAATAATTTAAGAGCGTTGTGTAAAGTATATTTTTATTTATTTTGCCTGAGTGAAAAGAAATCCATTGGAAGAATTGTCATGTGGTTTTTAAAGTTAAGTTTTGTATCTGAAGGGCGTATTAATGTTGCCCAAGAACTTACCGATGTCTGTGAGTAACTTTCTTGTTCCCACCGATTACCAAAATGTCCAAGACAATTCAGTTTAGCAGGTTCTGTTTAAGCATTCATTTGACTTCCTGTCAAATGTAATTGGCGTTATGGACAGTTTTTCAAATACATTTCGACTAAAGCAAAGACATGCTTCCGCTGTAACTGTCACCTTGTTATACGAGTTAGACTCTTTAGCGGCACTTAATAGATGTCAGAATACTTTTCTGTTATGTTTTGAACAGCCTGGGATTTTTTGCCCAGCATTCTTGATAAAGTTATATGATTGTGGTGGCCTGCATGCACCGATTGCTTATGTTTTGAATGTTTATTGTTTAAGATGTAAACTCTTGTTAGATTGCACTTCACTTCATCGTCTTCGTGTTTTTTCTTCTTCCTCAGAGAATGCAATGTTTTGAATGCTTAGAAAAACTAGTGCAGTAGAACATGTAGTTGAATGATTTGGGAAATTCTACTTTTCAGTACCCTAGAATACAGTAATGAAGGTACTTTTTTAAAATTCTACCTTTGCTCAGCAATTTTGATGGAAAACGGTACAATGGAACTGAGTGGAGCTTTGGACAAGGAAACTAAACCTTTGGTGATAATCAGTTCAAACGAAGAAATCCACGTGATTGTTAAAGTATTTTTCCTGCTGCAATACAGACTCGTACTGTACACAGTTTTACCTCTCGTTAGAGTAGTAACGTAAAAAATATATATTCATGATTTCTACGTTATGCAGCTGATTCAAGTTGGAAGTTGCTACTATCGTTTTTATTTAATCATTGGTATTGGCTGGATGCTGAGAGGATTGTTATTTGAACAGATGAGTTAATGATTTCATAGATATTCAAAAGAACTTGAACTTTTTCATCACGCCTTAGATTTTGTAGCCTTTGAACTCTTCTAGAGTTTACAAATGCTGTCGCTGTGTTCGTCGGTATATAATTATGTTCTGCTGAGGTGTTGTGTTTCGAGTATAATTGTGTTGGGCTAATTAAATCTGCAGTTGTGTGTGTCAGCATTTTGTACCTGCGCAGTAAGTTTTGTTGACCTTGGCTCTCGGTATTTGGTTTCCGTGTTCTGGGGTTTCGCCTGTCTGGCTTTCAGAAGGTGCGTCATAAATGATAAACGACTGGTTACAATCGAACATTGTTTACTTTTTCTCTGCATCTTGACTGAGTGCTTAAGAGGTTTCTGTTTGTTGCTTTCATTTGTCTGTGGTTAACCCCAATGTTTTTGTCTTTGAACTGTACATGACAGTGTTGGCATGTAACATATGACCTTGACCATGATGTGACCTTGATTTGGCCTTCCTTTACAAGTGCATGGGCTTGTTAGAACACAGTTCATAGGGTTACTTCTCACAGTTGTTAATCAAGACATTCTGAAAGTAGGCCAACTTCAGAGGCCTACATCCTAGTGCCCTTCCCCCACAATCCGCCAATGAATCGGCAACATGAGGATTGATTACAGTTTTTGCATTACGTTGCATAATTTTAATTAATTGTGTTTGAAGATGAAAATGATCTGAAGTTCTCAATTAAACTATACTTACATAATTTATATGGGTTGCTGTTGTGATAAATAATGACCATGATAATGATGATGTTATTGCTGATGATGATCTTGATTGTTTGTGGGGGCAGTATGAAACAAGATGTTATCAAATGGATCTTCTTAAAATATAGTTAGCAGATTAAGGAATCCGTTTAGGACTGTAAACCGTTACTTCCAGGTAAATACGACTGGAAAGGCCTCTTAAAGAAAGCTAAAAGCTCACGCCATTTAACATTCGTGATGACCATGTCTTTTTTCACAAAATGTCCATCATAATTTATATTGCTTTGTTTTTCCATTTTAAGACCTGGGCCCATTCCTCTCTGTAAGCCTACGTTCATGGAACGAATTAATTAATTCTGAAAGTTAGCCTACTGTTACTGCAGGCCTAACTGTTATTTCTAAGAGGTGTTAATTGTTTTCCCGATGTGAAATGTTTTGTGCATAGCCTAAATTGATATTTAATTATATTCAACATCTTTCGTTTAATTGATGTTCAATGGGTTTTCAGCTCGAATACAGTTGTAGACTACAAATTACCAACTGCCCGCCACACGCTGCCTTTTGGCCTAATTAGGGGTCCTTCAGAGACCTAGTTATAATTATACACTGAGTGTGGGCATATTATTCGATTGGGTCGAATCACTAATGTTTTATTTATACACGAAAAATTTCCAACGATGCCTGAGACTGAACAGAGAACAAGTAGTCGTTTTAACACGAACAATTTCCAACGATGCCTGAGACTGAACAGAGAACAAGTAGTCGTTTTAACACGAACAATTTCCAACGATGCCTGAGACTGAACAGAGAACAAGTAGTCGTTTTAACACGAACAATTTCCAACGATGCCTGAGACTGAACAGAGAACAAGTAGTCGTTTTAACACGAACAATTTCCAACGATGCCTGAGACTGAACAGAGAACAAGTAGTCGTTTTAACACGAACAATTTCCAACGATGCCTGAGACTGAACAGAGAACAAGTAGTCGTTATAACACGAACAATTTCCAACGATGCCTGAGACTGAACAGAGAACAAGTAGTCGTTTTAACACGAACAATTTCCAACGATGCCTGAGACTGAACAGAGAACAAGTAGTCGTTTTAACACGAACAATTTCCAACGATGCCTGAGACTGAACAGAGAACAAGTAGTCGTTTTAACACGAACAATTTCCAATGATGCCTGAGACTGAACAGAGAACAAGTAGTCGTTTTAACACGAACAATTTCCAACGATGCCTGAGACTGAAAAGAGAACAAGTAGTCATTTCAGACTTCAGCTTAACGACTCTGCGATAACAATTTAAATATCATCAGCGAAACCCTCCTTTATCCAGCCATGGGACTGGCACTGTCAGAGAACGATCGATCGAACAAAATAAATGCATCGATAATTATTTTAAGGACGTCCTTATAATCCTTATACAATTCGAGATGTCGACAAAACGTGGATAAGGACGTCCGTTTGGCTAGTGTTGGAACTTGGCCCTATCCTTATTTGACAGTTGACACACCTTCGCATAGGCTAGGCCTATAATTGATAGTCCTTTCAGTGACTCCATGATCGGTGCGCCTATTAAATGGTGGCCTATAATATATTATACTCTTAATAATTCCGCGAGTGATTTTTCACAAGCGTAGGCTATACTTTATACATGCTGTTGTACCTTATTGGTACTTTCTTGTTCATGTTGCGTTGACTGGCGGAAGTCCTAAGAGTGGGTAGGGTAATGCCATAATTATGCGGACAATGGAAGGTGTCCAGTTTAAGTCATTTTTGCGAATGTTTTTATGGACGCCCCATTTGATAACTTTCGAAATTCTTACTTCTGGCCAAGATATTGGCAAGAAACCTTAGGGGTCTTTTTTGGCCCACCCTGTATATATTTTTATACATACATGTAGCCCACGCCAAAACTAGCGCTTGAGGTGTAGGAAAAGAAGTGCATGGAAGACCCTTGGCTTTCCAGGACGTATCGGCCTAATAAGTGACAGGACGGCGTTCAAGCTTTGAAAGTAAGTGCAGGCCTTGACGCGCCGTTCATGACCGTCCGGCCACACTTTGAGCCCTGATCGAGGTTAGGTCAATTACAGGAGAAGAGGCGATCGAAGTACCTTGAGCGAAACCCTAAGTAGTAGAGCGGCCTGGTGAAAAATTGTTCACTTTGTGATACAAGCATGAAATTTGGTACATACCATGAAAATGTCATAAGAAAAATATTTGGCTATAGGGCCATCGCAGATTTGGCCCCTGGCCCCATTGGCGGCCATTTTTCAAAATGGCCGACCTGCTTAAATTAGAGACTTTAAATTATCTCAGCTTCCAGTGCACTTAGAATCGTCATATTGGTGTCAAAACATACATAGTTAGGGGCGAGGATTCCAAAAAATCCATTGCAAATGTTCCCGAGAGCTTCAATGGCGGCCATTTTCCAAAATGGCGGACCTGTTTACAGATTTTCAATATCTCAGCTTCCAGTACACTTAGAATAGTCATCTTGGTGTCTAAACATACATAGTTAAAGGCAGGCATTCCAACAGAGCCATTTAAAAATGTTCGCCATGGCTTCAATGGCGGCCATTTTCCAAAATGGCCGACCTAAAAAAAAATAATACTTCAATATCTCAGCCTCCAGTACACTTAGAATCGTCATCTTGGTGTCTAAACATACATAGTTAGGGGCGAGGATTCCAAAAAGACCATTACAATTGTTCCCCAGAGCATCAATGGCGGCCATTTTCCAAAATGGCCGACCAAAAGGATATTTCAATATCTCAGCTTTCAGTACACTTAGAATCGTCATCTTGGTGTCTAAACATACATAGTCAAGGGCAGGAATTTTAATGGAATCAAATACAAACGTTTCTGTTCACAAGGTTCGCAGCCAAGGACGTGAATGGTGCGGTGAGGTAAAAAGTTCCTGCTTATTTGAAAATCAGCTGTTATGGGCTCATGGCGTCAAGTATTAATATAGTATAATCCAAGGTATTTATTGCATCATATTTTTTCTGAAAATTCTGATTGAGTTCATGTTCATTGGGCAATAAAACAAGTTTTGGAATATATTCAATTCAAGATGTTGCTGATATGCTCGTAGGGTAGATGTCCCTATCGTGATTTAAGTTATTATGCAGACAATGTACTGACCACAGAATTATACAACATCATCCACGTCATTCACGGTCGCATAGGCCTCTGCACAGACAGAGACTAGTACACTGTAGAGTGTAGAGAAGACTTCACACATTTGCACTGTCCCCTACATCCATCCTCACAGCCACATCTGAGCAGTTCACAACCGGCGCGTGGCTCTCCGGGAAGTGTTGTCCACTTCACTCCCCAGCCATCTTTAATCGTTTTCAGCCACCCCATTGACCAGGACATGGTAGTTTAGGAACAGCTATGAACATCTTTGTCCAAACGTGACCTGCTTGGTAGGCAGCTCTCTTTGTGTGTTTCACCAGAGCAGCTTGAGTTGGTGGAAGGCCATCCATAGTTCTGTCTTTCTGTGCGAACAGTTGCTTCCTTGCCTCATTCACCTTCTCCTCACAACTAACACGGTCGTACAGAGGAACCACAAAGCACTCAATTAGGCTACATATCGAGCTGATCATAAACATAGCTGTGCAGAAGGCTGGGGTGATATCGCTGAATGTCTTCCAAATATCCCAGACAGTCCTTTTCCCGCACCCAGCAAAGGATGATACTGTGTCACATCCGCTGAATGCGTGTAGGAAGGACAAGGCTACGCACTTTTCGGGACCGAGGGCACTCGCCATCTCATGGGTTGGCAGGCATCTGAAGCTTTTTTCCTGAGGCAAAATCAACCCACAGTTCATCAATGTTCAGCTGCTGAACTGCTGCTACGGCCAACGCCAACACGTCAGAGTCAATGGTGCGCATCATCGCCTTACGATGACCATGTTTGGGAGCATCGGAGACATGCAGAAAAATTCTTGTATCAGCTTCCTCCTGAGTGCATGGAGCAAGTCCAGTTGTGTCTTTTTGCCGAGTGCAGATCGAGCACATACTTGTGGTAAGTGGCTATGATCTGTCTCCCTGTTTCTATTTCTAGTTTTGCTATTCGCAGACTCAAGAAAGAAAACAACTCTGCATGCGTGTGTGTGTGTCTTCAAGCTGCCGCGCACGTATTCATCGCAGACATCATCTACTCTATGCACGTGCTCTAGCTGTCTTGTGAAGTAGGGCAAGAAAGTATGGGAGGAATAATATGAAAAGGAGCATGCAGTGCCAGGCTGCAGCATGATGACTATGACGGCTCCATCCAGTATAAGAACGTCAACAATTGGAATACCCTGCAGTGAATGGCCTGGTTGAATATCTGAAGTAGGAATTAGTTCTTCTAGACAGTTACTTGTCTGGTCTAATTCCTAGCCTATAGTTTGCCCATATTCGAGAGTGATGGGTGGCATGCCTGGTTTTCGTGAGCAAAAAATCGTCCACGTGACCAGGTCTCCTTCGCGTGTCTGACAGGAAATGTACAACCTGGAGAATAGTGAACAGTCCTTCTTCACAGATGACAAAAATGTTCTTTTGCTCGTGACTTGTCCCATAGAGGCGGACGACTGAAGAGAGGGAAGTTATTTCTTTTTGTTGGATCACTGACAGGTCACGTTTGGTTAATGAGACTTTCCTTGATAAGTGTTTCGTACTACTCTAGTTGTTGTACTGGTACAACAGTAGTTGTACTCCGAGGTTGCACATGTTGTTCATCACTGTTTGATCGGCCAGATCTCTGGTATCCTGGACAAGTAGGTCATTGCTATCATCAATAAATGGGTTTCCCATCTCCTCAATAACACTGCTGAGAGCCTTAACCTGATTGAAAAACTTTACCTTTCTTATATATTCCATATATTCCAAGACTTGTTTTATTGCCAAATGAACATGAACTCCATCAGAAGTTTCAGAAAAAGTATGATGCAATAAATACCTTGGATTATACTATATTTATACTTGATGCACCATGAGCCCATAACAGCTGATTTTCAAATAAGCAGGAACTTTTTACCTAAAAGCACCATTCCCATCCTTGGTTGCGAATCTTGTGAACAAAAACGTTTGTAATTGAATCCTTTAAAATTCACCCTTGACTCTGTATGTTTAGACACCAAGATGACGATTCTAAGTGTACTGGAAGCTGAGATATTGAAATATCCTTTTTGGTCGGCCATTTTGGAAAATGGCCGCCATTGATGCTCTGGGGAACATTTGTAATGGTCTTTTTGGGATCCTCGCCCCTAACTATGTATGTTTAGACACCAAGATGACGATTCTAAGTGTACTGGAGGCTGAGATATTGAAGTAATAATTTTTTAGGTCGGCCATTTTGGAAAATGGCCGCCATTGAAGCCATGGCGAACATTTTAAATGGCTCAGTTGGAATGCCTGCCTTTAACTATGTATGTTTAGACACCAAGATGACGATTCTAAGTGTACTGGAAGCTGAGATATTGAAAATCCGTATTTTGGTCGGCCATTTTGGAAAATGGCCGCCATTGAAGCTCTCGGGAACATTTGCAATGGCGTTTTTGGAATCCTCGCCCCTAACTATGTATGTTTTGACACCAAGATGACGATTCTAAGTGCACTGGAAGCTGAGATAATTTAAAGTCTCTAATTTAAGCAGGTCGGCCATTTTGAAAAATGGCCGCCAATGGGGCCAGGGGCCAAATCTGCGATGGCCCTATAGCCAAATCTTTTTCTTATGACATTTTCGTAGTATGTACCAAATTTCATGCTTGTATCACAAAGTGAACAATTCCTTCACATTTTGGTTCCTGGCCGCTCCACTAAAGGCAACGTACTTGGCTATGAACTTTTGAAGCGATTTAATTTTGTTTGGTATCGACACCAGAGGGCCGCGTGGACAGTGCTCTCCATGGCAACGCCGTCTGATTTTCCAGCAGACCGTGGCCGTTGTATAATCTGTGTACGATCGTTGTAGATGCGTTCGCTAGGGGGCGATAATCTCACAGAAGCTTTCAATTCCGGCGAAGTTTCGATATAGCCTACCGATCTCTCATGATAGTCCGGGATGTTAGCGAAAAATTGTGCATTTTGGTGCTACAAGCAAAAGAAAGATATTTTTGAGTTCAGGAAGAAATTCTAAGAAAAGTTTGATATAGTGCCAGTGGAAAAAATGGGGAAAAATTTTCCACTTTTTTCCATTGGATTTTTTCCAGGAACATTAAATCATAATGTTGAAATAGCTCATAACAAGCTGAAAGTTTCAGGATATGTGTAGGAATATTAGTACAATGAGATACGAAAAGTGCCAAACATTCCTTCAAGAGCTCTTTCCGAAATCCAAGATGGCGTACAAAATGGCGGCCATTTCCCAAGGTCATTAGTCATTCGACCGCTAAGAGACCGGACTATGAGTTCGTATTCATTGCGCTAACCATGCAGGAACCTCTGCATGACCATTATCATTGGATCCAGTCTCAGCCAGTAGGCCTACACATGATCAACAACGTAGGATTAGTCCACATCTTACAGAATGCGCTGCATTAGAAATTGTTTTAATTTAAAATGGCGTGAAACTTAGGCCTACAGCCCGGCCATAATTTTGGTGATTTGGACAAGAACATGTGCACTGGCCATGCATGGTAGGCTGCCGCCGAAAGTTCAACATTTTTGTATAGTGGGCCTATTATATAAAGTGCAATGGTATTGGTTCTGTAAATGTCTTTTGTATTTCCATGCACCTTTTAAGGCCTAGATGTGTGAATGTGTGATCACGAATTCTTGTTTGTCGTGTAAGTAAATTCAAAGTGGAAACTAAAATATCTGATGAGTCATCGCTTGTATCGTGCGCAACATAGGCCTAAATATTATCATGCTAACATTAGATGTTGACCTGCATAGTCGTGTAGGTCTGCTTTATTGGTGAATCTATAGATGCCAAATTCTCGACCCACCCCAGCTCCTTTTAACCAGTTTAAACGCGTAGCCTACGTATGTCTCTATCGTCCTAAGTGCAGGCCAGCAATATATATATATATATATATATATATATATATATATATATATATATATATATATATATATATATATATATATATATAAGGAAACCGTGATAAATTGATAAACTAATAATTTCTTCGCCAACAGTACTAGGCCTATATCAATTATATTAAAACTATTTTATAGCCTACGCCTTTAATCAATAGGTCTAGGTTACTCTATAGCAATTTCTGGCCTAAGGTCTATAATTGCTTTATTTTTGTTTAAATCATAAATTCGATCTAGGCCTATATATATAGGCTCTGGCCGGATTTAAATTTACAGGGTAATTTTTCGAACAGCTTTACACAAAATTACATCAAAATTTCCCAAAAAACTTTACTTTCGTGACAACTTGAAAGGTTTTAGCCTACTTGGGGAATTTTCGTTCCGCCGGAAAACTATCAGCCTAGGCCAAATTATGCCTATGTCGAACTGTCAGTTGAACATTGGATTCACAGCCATTCACTAAAGACAGGCTACAGCCATGCTACGTACGTACTATATAGGTGGAAGCGATTGTCTATCAATCGGAAAATATTCTTCTCCATTGGTTTCCCCCGTAGTCACTGGTCAGGAAAGTTTTTTTGTACATTCGGCTTATGTGGTTGATATTCGTAGGCTATAGATATAGACCTAGGCTACGTGTAGATCTCTCAGCCTTGAAGAACCTGTTTCGAAACATAGGCAGGCTAATATATGATAAGGCAACATCTGGCCTAAAATACAGCTAAAAACTGAGTTCGTTTTATGTCCACTTATATAAACCAGTCGTGGATTTTCGACACCGATAATTTTCCGAATGAAATTTCCGCCAAAGATTTCCATGCGGCGAGAAAATTTCGAGCGTTCGTCTGCGAATACTACCGCGAGTTAAAAATAGAGTTTGATGTCGACGCGGCTCGACGTAGGACTTGTGCGCAAGGCTGCACCATTTAAGTCAATATATTACTGCAAATTGCGATTTACAAAACGTGTGAAACATATTATAAAGCTAAATTTACAACCAAATGTTCTGTTTTCAACGAAAAATTCTTTGGTCTTAACTGAAAATTTCAAAATACATCGAGTTTTGTAGAACTAATAGCCATAGCATCTGGTTTTGAGAAACGCTCGTGTATAGATGTAGCCTATCTAAAGAGCGGAATGCTATAAATACTCTTGTTGCGGAAAAATATAATGACTACGTCGAATAATTTAATGCGTTCGTATTTAACTGTCTTTTGTAGTCGAGAATGCGCAGATGGACATATAATAATTATGAAATTTTTTGATTAAACTCTTGGCCGATTTCTCAAACTCGGAGCTTTTAACTCGAGCGGGCATGGCGTTAAACAGACTCCCGGCGGTTGGAAAATGGGAAATTTGAAGAGGGAAGGTTTGTCTCGACTACGACTGTGGCGTTGCAGTCGGAGCGTAAGCGGACCAGGACATACTTGGAAGAGCAGTTTGGTATGTTAGGACCTATGAGGGAAGACGATGGTTCGTTTTGAAAGTAACCCTGCTCTCTGCGGCCACGATTACTTCGCCAGTACTGGCTCAACGCCTACAACTGACGAGTATGTATTGTGGAAATGGATTACTTCTAAATCTTAAGCTCGAATAAAGGATTTTAAGAGCGTTGCGTTCGCAGATTTTTAGCCTTGTTCCTGTAAAGACACACAGGCCTAACATATTCATTTAATTCATTAGCCTATAATTTTTTATGGTCTAATTCTTCAGAGAGTATGCTGCTCTACGGATACTATCGGCGTAGGCCTATCATTAGACCTATATGGGGCGATCCCAAATGCAACCGGCTACTGTTAGATTGGATTTGAAGAAACGTTGAAGGCAGCTGTGTTTCATTTGCTCATCCATAGATGGCGGATGAAAAAATCTGTACAAAGCTAAAATTCAAGCCCATCTGGCTAAGCTGGAACCGATGTATTCTCTATTTTTATTCGGATGACCATAAATTGTGATGGCTAATTCAACGCTTTTATTTGTTGGATCTCATAGTTCACTCATAGTGACCGGATCTCAGATCCGGTTGAATTTTTAGCGCTCAACTGTAGGGAAGAGTTGCCCTGAATGGACCACCTAAGGCTTAACTAGCTAAGGTGTGATGCATAAATGCTACCGAATTCATAAAAGGAAAGTATGCCGTATATGCTTGGTTGAATGTTCATCTATGTTGCTAATCGGCAAATGACGGAAATATTCGTGGATTTATGAGAAATAACTTAGAAACAAAGCTATAGCTGTAAAAAGTCCAATCAAGGCAACCTGTTTCCTTGAATGAACTGCATGGTGGCCTTGATTGGACCAGTTGCCCTGAATGGGACACAATATTGTTTTAAAGACTTTTTGAAAGGTAATTTTACCCAAAAAGTAAGAGAAACGCTTTAAAACTCTTAATGTCTAACCATACAGTTAAAAACATAGATGTAAAAAACGACGAAAATAAAATAAAAAACGGTAAAAAACGTCGTTTTTTGAAATAATAAAAAACGAAAAAAAAAACGATAAAAAACGGAAACGGAAAAATTTGCCTTTGTAACATCTGAAATTTCATTTTCAGCTTAAAAACCTTGCTCATGCAATTTTATCAAGAAATTGCAAATAGCACAACTTTATTATTAGGCCAAAATAATTGGTATAAGTAACGTTAATCTACCACAGTTATTTTTTATTATAACTTTGGTTTAATAAGAAATTCGGACAAATTAAAGGTATGGAAATCTTTTCAAATTTAAATTGTAGACATACAATGTAAGTCCACATTATAAGTTACTTTATGCTGATCGACATAACACAATTAAAATCTAATCAGAAGCAAAAACCACCGATGTGACCTAAGTTATATATTGCACATTTGTACTTAAAATTCTTACGGTACTTATAAATATTAATTATAGGACCAAGAATTTTATATCAAAATAACTCTTACAAGTTTCATTTCTTGTAGGGATCTACTACATGTATTTCTCAAAATTATGACTTAAACAATTACATAAAGACCCTATAGTTAGCTGCATCCTTGAGAGTACGGTGAAAACGTATGGAATATTAGACAAAAATTAAATTAAGGAAAATAATATGCAGTAAATAATTAAATAAAGTTACATAAAAATCGAAAAAAACGATAAGAAAACGATGGGAAAAATAAAAAACGAAAAAAACGACGTTTTTTGGGTGAGAATATAAAACGAAAAAACGTTTTTTACAACTATGGTTAAAAATATCAATGCACAATTGGAGTAGCTGAAATCAACTCAATATATGACTGGCATAACCTCTGCCTGCAGACTAATTTAAAGGAGTACTTTGCAACAATAACCAGTGCATATCTAAATATAGACTATAGACCTCTAGCCTATATACTGAAATAATATGGCCTATATATGTAGCTAATACTGGAAATAAATGATTGTGAAGTCTTACATTAGTACTCAGTTAAATATATTGCAGTAGTCTATATTTGGTACAATTGCGCGCAGTTCGCACAGAGGAACATTATCTTCAACCAGCATTCTAGCAGTGTATTACTTCAGAGCAACTGTTATGAAACTATTAAGCCTAATAGAGTTTTTTTACCGCAACAAAATAAATGCTTAGAATTCCGCAAAACTGATTACACCGATACGATCAATATTCAATCGCGCAAGAATACAACATTTGAAAACGAGACAAAAATGCATCTAGGGTGTTAAATGGCTGCTGCCCAATTAAGGCAACTGTCCATTCTAGACAACTCTCCCCTAAGGGTGTAACGGGGAAGTCATGTAGGCCTAGCTGTGGATCCTCGAAGTCTGCATCTGCAGATGGTGCCCTGGCTATAGTGTGTATGCTAAGGAAGTAGTTGCGCATAGCTTGAGCCGGTCCTAGACCACCTAGACTAGAGGGACTATGCAGTTGGGTGATCTGTGAGATCCGGAATGCGAGGTAAAACCACTGCTGCGATTACTTTTTTTATTGTAGACTATATTCAAATTGGAGTGAATCCTATGTATTTATTTACATTAATAAACACATTAATATATACATTAATATATACATTAACATATGCGCTATAGCAGTGACGGCCTTAAAGAGGGTGGGGTGCGAGCCATGCAGTGGTACAAGACCGCAAATTAGGGGTCCAACAATATCAACAAATTACCATGAGCAAAACAGTGAAAACACCCTATACCATGGTCTCGGTTAAAACCTGGTCTTTCGTACACTATTAGTAGCCTAATATGTTACCAGCAGCTTACTGAAATAGGTTATTCAGTAGCGGCGCTAGGGGGGCTAAGCCCCCTAAAAAGGCCATCCATTTTTTGCCCATGCAAAAATTAAATATTTGCACGATTAACCCCCTTTAGCCCCCCCCCCCAAATAACCGCAAATAAGGTACGCACGATTTTGCCGGACAATTTGGCGGATATGAAAAGAAGGTCGTCAGAGACAATTTTCTTGAGATTTTGGCCGATGACTAAAAAAAGGTCGTCAGAAAGTTTGGGGACTGAAGACGGAAACTTTTCTCCCACAAATTTTCAGCCCCCCAAAACTGAAATCCTGGCGCCGCCACTGAGGTTATTAGCAATGAAAATCAATTTGACTTGTGTCATGGGACCGGTGCAGTTTACTGTGCACTAGGGGTTCCAGGACAATTCGGAGCGTACAATTCGGAGCGTACAATTCGGAGCTGGATAATTCGGAACCAGATAATTCGGAGCTGGATAATTCGGAACCAGATAATTCGGAGCTGGACAATTCGTAGCGGCCAAGAATTATGCTCACTAATCCAAGTTCTAAAGGCCTATTATCATGGGCGGAGTTTATCAGGGGTTAGGGGAGGCTAAGTCCCTCCCCACAAGAAGATTAAAATTCTCCCATTACAGTGTTGAAATTTAAAAAAATTAAACCATCGGGAACGAACATTTATTGAAGTCTTAAAGACTTAAACCATTTCTTTCGGCCCTTAAATTATGAGAATTATTTTAGATGGCGCCTTATGGTTTGAGGGCCTCAAGTTTGTTGGAGAGTCTCTGATACCCTAGCGCTGGCACTGGGTCTCCCTGAGTGCTTTACCAGACGCAAAAACACTGTCTATTGTCTCGTTTTTTGCGAACGTTCGTCTGACCTTACATCCATCCAAGTGAATCAAAGGATGGTTAATTATCTTCTCAGTTGCAAAAGAACTTTAAAAACCTGAGACGATCCCAATCAACAACCACCTCTTAGTTGTTATCGATCACAATAGAAAGTCTTTGTTTAAAACTTTAAAGTTTAAACCAATAAGCTTTAAACGGTAGAAAACGTCAGCGTAAAACACTCCAGATAAGCCTATATATAAGCACACTTGTTGACCGATTGATTCTATACGGCAGAGACGTGATTTAAAAAACCCGAAGGTCGTTCGTCTGTTGCGCAGACACGACCTCTCCTCTATAATTCCCCATTGTTTTAGCGCCAGTGACCTATAGAGAAGTTGCCAAAAATTGTGCCGGTAATTTTAGCTGCAAATAATTTTGTATAGGGCCTATGTCGCATCTTCAATTACGAAAGCATGGAATCTGATTTGATCCCAATCTCCATGTAGGCCTATTACAGTATTACTATGTGTCTGTGTGTCTCTATGTAGGCCTATCTATAGGTGTCCCTATGTATCTCTATGACATTGTGTCATGCTGACTTCAATGATGCACATAATATTATTAGTCCCTAAGTGATAATATATTTTACTGGTTAATCGGCGTAATAGAGTTATCAATTCAAATAATGGAAAGTGACCATGGCACTGGCGGAGTCCTGCGCACACGTACAGCCTAGCGCAAACGATTGAGTCTCGAGTTGACAGCCAATAGCATTTCCTATGCCCCTGGTCCTAGGTCCGTGATCCTAGGTCCCTGGTCCTAGGTCCCTGATCCTAGGTCCCTGGTCTAGGTCCCTGGTCCTAGGTCCTATGTCCCTGGTCCTAGGTCCCTGATCCTAGGTCCCTGGTCCTATAGGTCTTTGGTCCTATAGGTCCCTGGTCCTAGGTCCTTGGTCCTATAGGTCCCTGGTCCTAGGTCCCTGATCATAGGTCCCTGGTCCTATAGGTCCCTGGTCCTATAGGTCCCTGGTCCTAGGTCCCTGGTCCTATAGGTCTCTGGTCCTAGGTCCCTGGTCCTATAGGTCCCTGGTCCTAGGTCCCTGGACGGTCTTCAGTCGAGAACATGGACCTACGATGGACGACGAAGTCCGCAGCACGCGGTAGACTCACCGTCCGGCACTGCCTCGCAGATTATAAGGACTCTCTAAATAGCGCCCCTTCGTGGCAATCCACTCAGGAGCACTCCAAAACCATCCACGGTTAAGCAGGACAGTTTTCAAGTTCGTAAAGAACATAGAGGTGTGGCCCCTATTGCACCAGGCGAAGCTCAACAGGGAGTCCATTCAAGGTTGGACGGCCAGCTGCTTTGTAGAAGTCCGCGAGCGATTGACCCTAATAAGAGTTCAGCTTGATCGGTCGATCTGAGGTCAGATCGCCGTTGGACAGCAGAAGCGATGCAGCAAAGCTCCTGCAGGCACATGGGAGCCAGACCCTAGATTCAGCTATTGGCTGTCAACTCGAGACTCAACCAGAAACATGATCCGTTGAGGAAATGGAATTTGAATGGATAGAAAGATATGAATATTCCAACTTGATCTCCCGAAATTTCATTTTTCAGCAAGTCTGTTATGGTGTTCGTTGCGGTTTGGACGCTTGATATATAGTTCCCAGTTTTGGCCTTCAGTGATCCTGGAGTAATAATGAATGGAATATATTATCGCAATGTTCTGCTGTCACAACATCTTCCACTTGTTGTCAAAAATCTATAGCACCATGCAGAAGGCTATTTTCTTTTGCAACAGAACAGTGCCAGGCCACAGAGCCAGATAAGACATCGAAATGCTAACAAGAGAGACACCATGCATACCGGGTAGGTTCTCCCACATTATGGCATTCGAACAGTCCAGATTTAAATCCTGTCGTATATAACATCTTCTTTAAGCAAACAATCAAACAGTAACTACTTAGGGCTTCTTCACAAAAATATTAAGGACTTTTTCATGTTTGAAGTACTTTGTTACAAAGCCCAAGCGAAAATTGCTGGTAAACTGAAATTTCGGTAGATGAAGTTGAAAGATTCATATCTTTCTATCCGCTCAAATTTATGAAATGATATTTTTGAATCATATTCTTGGTTCAATTCTCTGAATATTAGGAAAATTTTAGAATGATTAATAATCAGACGTTGGAGTATATGGAAAACAGTTTGGCTTACTTTTTTGAACCACAGTGTATATACTGTAATACTGTTGGGTTGGTGTCAGGAAGGACATCCGGCCAGCAGGACTTTTTTAACGTGCAGTTCTACAAAAAATGTGCAGTTGTAAAAGAATTTGTGCAGTTGTAAAAGCAGTTTTGTGCAGTGAAAATCATTAGGAAACGGTAACTGCAGCCAGAAAGACCTGTGCGGTGAAAAATAAGCAGGAAGGCTGAAAAAAGCAATTTTCAAGTGGACGACTAAAAAGTCATCAGATTTTTCGTCGCCGACTTGCGACATTTCTTGGGAAAATTTTCTGAAACGACCAGAAATTTTCACCAAACAAATCCGGACTAGAAAAACTTCCTGCATGATTGTGCAGTTCTACAAATTTCTGAAAAAAGTCCTGCCGGTGTCGCGTGACAGGGTCTACCCCCTTAAAAGTCTCCCCCGGAGACTTTTTCGGAACCTATTCTTCCCCGGCGGATCTGTTCCAGAATAAATTCGCCCCAGGGGAGTATATTCTGAAATAAAGTCTCCGTGGGAGAGAGAATATTTCCGCCGTCCACGAAATAAAGTCTCCCCTGTTCAGCGTGAAATGGGCTACAGTTGCATCAAATTTAGAGATGAGCAGGCTAAACGGTTAGTTTACGTTACCAGATTATATAACAAGAAAATATATACACTTTTACTTCAGAAAATTTCTTCCAGTACAGAGTTTCAGCCAGGGGAGACTCTGCTTCGGAGGAGACTTTGCAACGGGGAAGACTTTATTTCGTGACACCGGCCAGGTCATAATGCCCCCCCCCCCCCCATCATGAATTCCTGGCTAGGCCACTGGATGCAGTTGGTAGGCCTATACTAGCAATCAAGCAGGTGGTAGAAATGCACCGGACGTAATTAATTCAGTGTATGCAAGTCTATTGGAAAGGTTAGATGAAGGTGTTAAGGGGAGTTCAGTAGTCAGGTGAGAACAGGGCCGGCCTTAGCTATAGGCAAAGTATAGGCAGTTGCCTAGGGCGCCGCAGTCTTGGGGGGGGGACACCGCGGCACCGGGGAATTTTTTTTTTTACACTATATTCTTTTAAACTCAAAACTTTCGCTAATGGAAAGAATTTACACTAATTATGGATTCTTTGCACCTGTTCAGGCTGCCCCAATTCAATTTCAAGGACTGCACAATATTTTAAATCGACAAATAAAATTCAATTTTTAACGACATTCCGTACTCTTTGCTTTAAGAGACAGGTTAAATATACCATTCTCCACAAAATTGAATATTATCCAACCTTCAGTGTACTAATAAATAAATTATAATGAATTACTCAGTTGAGCGTAGGCCTACAAGGCCGTAGATAGGGGGATGTTTTGGGTGTTTGAACACTCCTCCCCCCCAATCAAATAATGTAAAAATGAAATAATTATGCATTTGCTAGCACATGGCAGTGTGCATGTAATGTAATTTTGAGCAGAAAATAGTCGAAAATCGCGGAAAATAGCGTTTTTTGGACGTCAGAAAATTCGACGACTAACAAAAGTCGTCAGAAAATTTTGCCCAAAAAAGTCGCCCGCAGCGTGTACGCACCTCAAAATTCGCGGTCAAGAAAACATCCCCCGAAATAAAATCATGGCTATGGCCTTGTATATATAAGCGTATAACGGCTCTGCCTAATTCATCTTTAGATTCTAACGTGGGCAGACCAATTGAATGGGAAACTAAGGGCGCCAAATGCAGGCCTATGCCTGGGGCGCCAAATGTATGCCTTGCCTAGGGCGCCACTTGGGCTAAGGCCAGCCCTGGGTGAGAATTAAGGATTTGCAATACTTTCCGCAAAGTGAAACCGAAACGGGTTTGCTGTGAAACTCCCAATCATTGCATTCATGGGCCTGCCATGATACAACCACATGGGCCTATAGGTTGTAAAATGTGAAAGTTTAACGTCGGCGATAAGTAAATGCGGCATGGTAAATGTGAAATAATTCACTTGTTTCAATGCAAATGAAATCACATTGGGTGAGTTTTATGTGAAGATATCCGCATTAGTTAGAATGAATGAATGAATGAATTAGTTCACTCATTAATTCCGCAAGTAGCTTGGCTGTAGGCCTATAGGTTATCAGGCTATATATTCAAATTGGCAATGGCATCTGTATTGGGTTAGTCAAATATAATCAAATCCTCCTGTGTCTCTTTGGTCTTTTTAGTCTAACTATAGATCCGTTTTGGCTTAACTTTCTATAATCTACTTAGAATCAAAAGCGGTTGTGAGTTGGCACTGTATAGTCTGTAGGCCACTGGAAACATATATAGTATTATATACACAGTGGTTAAAGTGGCTTGGGTGAGCAGTGGGAACGCCAACTGTGAGCAGTGGGAACGTTGATGAAGTTTTATTGGGGACTTCCAAGTTTCCAGCGTTCCATGCATGGTTAGCAGTGGGAACGCAAGCAGAGAAATTCGAGAGCAGTGGGAACGCCGTTTCCACGCGTTCCCATGCACCCAATTTAAACCCTGACTGTATAGGCCAAGTAAACTCTAACTTTACGAGTGCTTGATTTTTCCGCATTAATCTTATCCAAATTTGTCTAAAATCAAATGCCATAAAAATTAATGTTATCCGGCAGAATCTCTTGTGCCCGCAGGCTGTATTCTTTTCCCTTCTATTCCGTTGTGTTGAGTTTTGTTCGAATCTATATATCCTGGGTAATGTCAGATGCGCTTGTCATGGCTTATTGTAAGCTTTCACGTACGGTATGCCTATAATACACGTATGAAGTTAAATGCCACCAAGACAGAACTCATTTGGTTTGACCGTCAAAGTGGACGAAACGACAATGAATTAATGAAAACTCTTGACCTCGACTCCAACTGCTCTATTCCACCATCTGATGTGATTCGCGACCTTGGTGTGCTATTTGACAGCAGTTTAAAGATGAACCAACACATTTCTTCTGTAGCCAGGGCGTGTTTTTTCCACCTTCGTCGAATTCGACAAGTGAAACGTTGTCTGAATGAAACTTGCCTTCGTATTCTCACTCAAGCTCTCGTCATCTCTCGTCTCGATTACTGCAACTCTGTTCTATCTGGTCTTCCATCATCAACGCTTCAACCCCTGTCTTGAGTGTCTTCAGTTCTACACACGGCCGCTCGCCTGATAAAAGGTCTTGGTCCCAGAGACCACATCACTTCAACTTTGAAACAACTACACTGGCTTCCCATCCATGCTCGTATTGCTTTCAAAATTTCCCTTCTGATGTTTCATATCCACTACGGAACCTCTCCATCCTACATGGCATCCATGGTCACGCCATGTTCCGCCTTCAAGTCCAGAGGGCTTCGTTCGTCATCGCGAAGTGACTTTGCTACACTTCGCACAAACCGGAAGTTTGGAAACCGTGCATTCGCAGTCTCAGGACCCAAAGAATGGAATAGTCTCCCAATTTCCATTCGTCAGTGCTCATCTGTTGCAGAATTTAAATCAAAATTAAAAACCCATTTGTTTTCATTGCATTATAACTAGATTTGTAGTGAAGCGCGCTCTTGTGCAAGACTTGTTTTTGTTAAAGCGCGTTATAAATGACTAATTGTATTGTATTGTATTGTATTGTATTGTATGAGTCCACAGGGGCGGATCCAGGGGGCCAATCCGGCCATGCCCCCCCATTTAGAATTTATTAAATTTTTTCTCAGCTATTCTGGCCGGAAAAATTGACTTGGCCTCCCCCCCCGTGACTATAGCTCCGTATGTCCGTTCCCCGCAGCGGCGAAAAATTCATCAGTGTTTTTTGTGGAGGGCGAATGGAAAAAGGTATTTTGGGGGGAAATTCGAGGCTGATGACTAAAAAAAGGTCATCAGTTTTTTCGGCGGATGGAGAAGGCGACCTAAAATTTTGCCCCCCCTTCGAAAATTTATGTATCCGCCCTTGTGAGTCCATGTGCATGTCTGCCTGTGTGTGTGTGTGTGTGTGTGTGTGTGTGTGTGCGAGCGTGCGTGCGTGCTTGTCCGTGCGTGTCAATAAAAGATTTACAATTCATTTACATCTTTCTAGCTCCAATCGTAACACAATCTATCTATAAAAGACTTTCATCGGATGATGTACTTCTTTCTTCTTTGCTCTCTTCCGTCAGTCATGCGACGACGATGAGGCTCTCACATGACTTTGCCAGACTTGTCTATTTCTGATGAGATCCTTTGCTCCTGCAATCCCAATATCCAGATTCCTCAGATCCTCTCTGATGTTGTCCATCCAAGTCTTTGGTTGTCTTCCTCTGCTTCTCTCTCCTTCTATATGCCCGTGCAGGGCCGCGAGTGGTAGTCTGTTTCCCTCCATCGGCTCTACATGACCGAACCATCTGAGCCTTCTTTTCCTGATTTTATCCACTACTGTTTCTTCTTCGTCCAGCTCCTCCCTTGTCTTCTCGTTCCTGATTCTCTCCCTTTTGCTCCTGCCCCTAATTCTCCTCAGCCAGCCCATTTCAGCCACCAGCAATCTTCTCTCGTCTTCCCTGCGCAGGCACCAGCACTCTGAACCGTACAGCAGCACCGGTATCACCAAGGTTCTATAGAGTTTCATCTTGGTTGTGATTGAGATGCTCTTTGTCCTCCACATTTTGCCGAGTGTACCAAATATCGCACATGCTAGGCCGATCCTTCTCTTGATGTCCTCCGTACATTTTCCATCCTCTGTTATTAGCCCTCCTAGGTATACAAACTTCGTGACCTGCTCCAGCAGTCTGCCCTCCAACGACACTTCCAGTTCCTTGTGTTGTTTTCCAATTATCATTGTTTTTGTTTTCTCCGCATTTATCTTCAGTCCCATTCTCCTGCTACTACCGTCCACCTTGTCCGTCAGCTCCTGTAACTTTTCCTGCGAGTTGGCTATTATGTCAATATCATCGGCAAACCGTAGATTGTTCACTAGACGCCCATTGAGATTTACTCCTTCTTCCTCATCTCGCATTGCAAGTCCTATCACTGCTTCCAGGATCATGTTGAATAAGTCTGCCGATATCCCACACCCTTGCCTGACCCCCACTGTGATTCTAAACCATTCCGTAAGCTCTCTATCAACCCGAACTGCACTCATGGACTTACTGTACAGATCCTCTATTAGTTGTACCAGCTCTTCTGGTATTCCATAGTATCTTAATACCTGCCATAATCCTTCTTGCCACACACTATCGAACGCTTGTTTGTAATCTATAAAGTTGTTGTATAGCGTTCTGTTCCGTTCGATATATTTCTCCGAGAGTTGCCTTATCACGAACAGCTGGTCGATCGTGCCCCTTCCCTTTCTAAATCCAGCTTGCTCTTCACTCATCACTTTCTCCACATACCTCTTTAGTCGCTGCTGCAGTATCTTTGTGTAGACCTTTCCAGGTACACTTAGTAGACTAATTGCTCGATAATTGGAGCATTCTGCTTTGTCACCCTTTTTATGCATTGGCACAATTATGGCTCTTCCCCCAGTCCCTGGGGCATCCCTTCTGGTAATAGATTTGGTTACACAATTTGTGAAGCATTTCTGTTGAACAATTCTCTCCTACTTGGATCATTTCTAATGTAATATTGTCTTCTCCCGGAGCTTTTCCAGTTTTAAGTCTTTTCATGGCTGCTTCCACTTCCTCTCTCATTATGTCCATCATTCTCTCTTGGTTGTTACTTGTAGGTAATTCTTCCAACACTGTTCTATCCACTGGATTCTCGTTGTTGTACATTTCTTCATAATGCTGTTTCCATCGCTTTTTAATATCTGTCTTTCCCTCCAGTGCTTTTCCTTCTTTGCTTTTTACTGTGGCTAGTTTAGGATTGACTGTACCACAGATTTCTTTGGCTATTTGGAATAACTTCCCTGTGTTTTGTTCTGTTGTTCCCCTTTCCGCCTCTTTGCATTTTTCCTCTATCCACTCTTCTTTGCATATCTTGGCCTTCTTCCTGATTTCCCATGTGATCGCATTGTACCTTTTCCTATCTTCTTCGCTATTCTTCTTTAACTTCTTCATGTCTCTTCTTCTGTCGCTCAGTTCTAGGACCTCCTTAGTTATCCAAGGTTTCTTCTTCCTTCTTTCCTCGTATCCTAGTATCTGTTGTGCCACCTCTGTGTATGTGTTTTTTTTATCTCCTTCCAAGTGGCTTCTACCGTGTTCATGTCTTCCTCCTTGACTTGCTGCCATCTGTTGTTCAATTGTCTATTGTACAGCTTTCTGATGCCATCTTCTCTCAGTTTACCGATATCGAACCTTCTGCTTGGTGCTTCTTTGTACACCGCCTTCATTTTTATTTTGATCCCTGCCATCACCAGTTTGTGGTCGGATGCTATGTCTGGTCGTGAGAAGGCTCTGCAGTTGGTTACAGCACTTTTCCATCTGTTGTTCACCATCACAAAATCTATCATATTCCTTGTTCTATTGTCTGGTGACTCCCATGTCCATTTCCTGCTTTCTTTCTTTTGATAGAATGCCGTATTCATTATCTGCAGGTTGTTGTTTAGGCAGAAGTTGAGCAGCCTTTCTCCTCGCTCGTTCTCCTCTCCGTAGCCAAATTTCCCTATTGCTCCTCTCCAGGTCTCCCAGTCTCTTCCTACTTTTGCATTGAAGTCGCCCATTACAATGATAAGATCCTGACTTGGTATTTCCTGCATCGTTTGCTGTAATGTTTCATAGAATTCATCTATTTCTTGCTCCGTCGCATTGGTCGTTGGTGCATACACCTGCACTATGGTAGTTTTGCCACTTGCTGTTCGGAATCTCGCCTTCATTATCCTTGGACCGATTGTTCTGTAACCGATGAGTGCTCTTGTTGCATCTTCTCTCAAGATCATTGCTACTCCCTGCTGGTGACTGCCATCCTGTCTCCCTGAAAATTACTGCAACTTCAATTTCATTTTGCGAAAGACTGGCGTGGCATTCACTAGCCTAAGTCAAGCACTGTCACTGACTATCCTTCATTCAGATGTTGTTGCACAGATAGGTTTGTTGTTCTTATATAAGCTATGTAATCAAATTAAGTCGGATCTAAGTCAGTTGGATCTAGGCTATCTTGAGCATTCTGGACTTCTTCCTTCCCACCAGTCTGGTTATGGGGCTAACCACTTCACGGAAACAGCCCTCCTCTCTTCGTTTTCTACTGTGGCCACGTTTCAAGTTAATCTTTTGCCTCTCTTCGATTTATCTGCAGCCTTCGACATAGTTGACCATGGAGTTCTACTATACAACGCCTTGAAACCCCGTGCGGACTCGTTGGTTATCTTCTCCTTTAATAATTAATTGCCCGGTCCTATCAGTGACGTCGTCACGTGATGTTTGGGGTGAATTCAACCACCCCACTCTAAAGATATAAAATATAACCCCTCAATATGCTAAAAATTCGTTGAATTTTCAAACGGGTACGGGGGCAATAATGAACAAAACTCCTAGTCATTGCAATTTTTTTGTTGCCACCCACTTTCTAAGGGCTGGCTACGACCCAGGGTCTTAAAGGTGATGATTCGCACCCAAATGATCGTCTCCTAGTCATTGCAATTTTTCATTGCCACCCCACTTTCTAAGGGCTGGCTACGACCCTGGGTCCTAAAGGTGATGATTCGCACCCAAATGATCGTCTCTGGTGACTCTCTGGTGACGCAGTGGATACCTGTTGTGCTGGGTGTTCCTTGGAATTTTGTCCAAGACTCGCTCTTATCCAGTTATCCATCCTGATATAACAGCTAATAATTAGTCTCTCGAGATCTTTTTTCGTAACTATTCTTCAACTGGCCACATTTTCTGGTGACGTATAGGCAGGGTGCAGGTCTATGTACATGGCCCCCTTCTACACAACTGCTTCTTGAATGTCAAATTGTGGCTCCCTCTCAAGATTATCATCTTTCGATGTCTTCTAACCGTCTTTCTTTGAACTCTTAAAACCCAGTTGTCAGTTGATTTGGTCTGGCACTCTCCAATAGCTCCAAAATCTTGGATGTATTACTTTCTCAATATTTTTGCCACTTCAACTTTTTGTCTAGTGTTCGAGACATATAGATAAAATCCTAGATACTTCTACCATTACAGAGCACATTGCTAAGTTTTCTCGCTACTCCTACTTCCATCTCAGGCATCTCGGGCTATTCGCAAATCTGTTTCATCGTCGACCTTTACTTTAATTGTTCACTCTTCTCTTCTCGGATTCATGCCTGTAATTCTCTACTCGTTGGCCTCCTTAAATATATCTTCTCTGCAGTTTGTATTCAATACTGATGCCAGACTTTTTGCCCGTGTTCCTCGATTCCTCCTCATTTCTACATTCGTGGCTGAACAACTTCACTGTCTCTCTCTCTCTCTCTCTCTCTCTCTCTCTCTCTCTCTCTCTCTCTCTCTCTCTCTCTCTCTCTCTCTCTCTCTCTCTCTCTCTCTCTCTCTCTCTCTCTGTCTCTGTCTCTCTGTCTCTCTGTCTCTGTCTCTGTCTCTGTATCTCTCTCTCTCTCTCTCTCTCTCTCTCTCTCTCTCTCTCTCTCTCTCTCTCTCTCTCTCTCTCTCACACACACTCTTTCTCTCTGCGGCTCTGCCCGTATACGATTGCATAACAGTAAGAATAATAATATTGAAGCATTAATTAAGTGTTCCGACTATTAGGCCTCAGTTTATACGGAAGTTGACTGCTGCCGTTTGGGTTTTCACAGGGCTGTTTTCTCTTGATCTAATTGACAGGAAATGACGATGATGGACTTTGCGTTGCTGGAACGACGTCGAGAGATCAACCGGAAGGCGGCTCGAAAGTCTCGAAGTAGACAGAAGGAGTTTGCCAATCAGATCAGAAAGGTCGGCAGATCGATTGACCTTCTTTCTCCATTCTGAACATCGTATGCTGTCATAGTAATCATCTTCGTTTGCCAAAACCAGAGTATAGCAAACCGCAATCATTCACAATCGCCGTGGGGGGCGGTGGTGTAGTGGGTATGTTCGTCGCCTTGCAACCGAAGGGTTGCAGGTTCGAATCCACCCCAAGTCGCCACGTATAGGACCTTGGGCAAGTCCTTCACTCGCAATTGCTCAGCGTGAAACTCCGATGCAGTGTCCGCTCTGTAGTCGGGAGCGCCTCTGAGTAGGGAGAGATTAAAGGGGTGCTATATAGCAAATGCACATACAAACAAACAATGAACATAAAAGTGAGAGTCAGAAAGAAATAATTTGCTAACTCAACGCAACTCAAGACTTTTTATTGACACCAGTAACAACAGAGCATCACAGCATCAATAGATTAAAACAGTTTTAAAAAACTTAAACAGAAAACAAACAAACAGTGTCTACCCGCAAGCTTTCTTCTCGGTGTCAAATGCGCGTGATCCGCCAATAATGTCCGGAAGCTTACTTCTACAGCAACAATTAGTATCATAGGTGACAAAATGTTAGTCTAGTATTAAGCTTAGAAAAACGCAACAGTCTGTGTGAGGGCTCTGCATGTGGACTCGGATAGGCATCTCTGGACAAACTCCACGCAGCGCGGCGCTCCTAAGCTACGCATTCATGGCGCCCCGGCCGTGTTAAACTTTTATGGTATACGTATACATGTATGATGTATAGGCCTATGCCTACTTGTTAAGTACTTATTCCTTCCCGAACGGGTCTGCATGTCGCACAACGCATCTCCTCCAAAACTCGTTGACCTATCTTTCCGGCTCCTCAGCCTCGCCCCACCACATCTCGAGTTGCATATAAATTATAATCTCAAATTGTATCTTAAGGTTTCTGCACAGTTCTTCCGTGGTCCTCCTTTCCACTCCAGAATTCCAGGACATTACTTGTTTCACTCTTTCAACTTTATCCATGCAAAAAAAACGTTCCATTTAATTCACGTGAGCTCTATTTTTGTGGGGCGCGGTTGTGTAGTGGTGGATTCGGTGCCTTGAAGCCGGTGGGTTCCAGGTTCGAATCAACCTCAAGTCGCCTTGAGCAAGTCTTGAGCCCTCCACTCGCAATTGCCCGTGCGCTTCGGCGTGAAATAGTGTGCTTGAAGGGTCGCTATAGCAATTAAATGAGAGAAATCTATATAAATAAAAATGTAAAACGTTACCGTGCCTAATCAAGGACCTTGGAAAGTTCTTGACCGATTGCTTTGAAAATTTTCGCAAAACGTTCCATTCGAATATCAATATCAATATCCCTAGGCACAGCGCCCGTAGGAGTCCGACGCCACTCTCTGTCTGAGTCTGTCTCGCGTCATGTTACCCATCTTCAACCGGTCCGGTCAGCAGGTCTGCCCCATACCATTAACATCTTGAAGCTGCAGCAGCTGGACCACCTTGTCTGATTGAAGAGAATATGGGAGAGAGGCATGCTCTCTTCTCCGACTCTCTCCACCAGTCTGTCCTGACCGACCTGTGCATGCCTGCTCCACATCATGACACCTTGGAGCATCTGGGCCGCTATGTCACTTGTGTAGTGGTTTTTGCGGATTTCAATCGTCAGGGTCTTTTACTGCCCGTGTATCGCCACCCATCTGGCAAACCTTCCTCCTTTTGTCCGGGATTAGGACCGGCGCAGGGACGTTGTTGGTTCCCTGTGGCGGAGGATGGATGCAGTTTAACGTCATGCCCAGGACGAATATGAGCGGGTTTATATAATGATTTTGGGGCAAAAGCGCAATCTTTTCGACAAGAAAACACAATTTTAAATTCGATTCAACCTAATTAGAGTTCAAATTCCACACTTCCGCCGGTCGATATGCCATCCAATACGGTCGCGTTTCTTACTACGCTTCCGGACGTCTTACATCCGTACGTTGCGGCAGTGTGCGGACGGGTTTTTATCCGCGCGTCTTGCTGTCGGGAAGGGAGGGGTGAGGGAGGAAAGTAGGAGCGGGTGGAAGAGGGAGGGGAGAAAGCGGAGGGGAAGGATGGAGGAAGGGGAGGGACGGAGGGGAGGGAGGGACCGGACGGGACGAAACGGGAGGGAGGAGGGATGCAGGGAGCCACAGGGTGGAGGAGGGGAGGAAGGCAGGGCAATGGAGGGCTGGACGGTCTTTTCAGCCACAGCAACGCGTCCCCGGGTACAGCTAGTAAATAAATAAAATATTTTTGCTTTAGCCTACGGCAACATATCGGTACTAATAACAAGAAAGTAGATTCTAATATGTGATGCTGAATGCAATTAGCCTATTTCTACTTGACAGAAATACTATGAAGCCCAGAGTACGAACACAAAGTTGGTCTACGAACGCAAGCGTTTGGTTCGCGAGAGAGACGAACTGAGCACGACACTTCGAGACCACAGACGCAGTTGTCCCAACTGCACGATTCAAAGTTCCGAAGAATGTGTGGTGGATCTACCAGACGAAGATCTGCAGTCAAGGACCGGGATCCAAATTCAGACGAGAAGGTCAACGTATCACAAGATACCATCAAGTGTCCATGGTGCCTCTCCTCCGCTCTCTCGCAGCATCAGCTGCCCCGAGTCATCAGCCGCAAGCTTGTCACAGTTGCACTGGATCGAGGAGGATGAAGATAACATTGTGCTGTCGAGTACTTCTGATGAGGATGATGAGGACGACGACGAGGAGGAAGAAGAAGAAGAGGAGGAAGAGGTAGAAGAAAAAGATGATGAACCGCCAAACGCTGTGCTCTCCCCCGACTACTTTAGCTTCACAGATCTGGGAATAGCAGAAACAACAAGTGGCAATGCAATTAGAGACGCGTCATCAGACATGGCCTTGATCGCTGATGAGTCACTGATCAGCGCATTTAATTTCGAAGATCAAACGGATTTCTTGGGAGAGATCGAAGCAGACGAGGATCCGTTCTCTCTTCTCGACGATCTTTCGCCGTCAGCTTCGATGCAAGTCTTTGGCAGAAGCGTCGACGCAGCCGAGGATCCCACAACATCTTCGAAACCATCATCATCAGCAGCAGGCGTTGAAAAACTCACCCGAATTACGGGGTTTGATTCCAGTCAAACTATCTCAACGGCAACAATTCGTCAATTGGTCGACGATACGGGATCGTTTTGCGACGATCAACAATCTGAGGCCATAGATTTATCGAAGCCTAGAGCGAAGTTAGCCACAGACCCATCGTCAGTTAGAGCGGCGACATCAGTGGACGCCAAATTGATTGAACGGAAGGTTTCCGAATCGCCAACGATGAAGGCAAACGTTGGAAACATACCGCTGCATGTACATAATTTCATAGTTGGAGAGAAATAAGGAAACAGATTAGACAAACTACAAAGCCTAGTAAGCTAAATAAGTTTTCAAAAATTTAATCGTGAGTATGTAAATGAGGTTAATGCTGGCAAAATAATAAGGCTGGTTTCAAGTGAAAGTGAATGTATACCGGATGTATTCTTGCCACGAGCGGAAGGCTATAAGTATAGGCCTATACAAAGACGAATTGTATCCTATACGGCATGCACAGCGCTTCGCCATAAGTTATTGCCTTTCAAGATACGTAGCCTATACAGCATCTGCATGGCAATGAATAAGTGCTAATGATGTAGGATCTACACCAGAGCTTTGGTACGCTTCTCGGACCGGAAAGCCTCAACCAGCGAAATACGATGGAATAGAATGAAAGAACGCCTTAAAATAACGTAGTTAGTAGCCTTTTCGGAGTTTGTATTGAAGAAGGGAGCCAGAAAGTGAAAGGCCAGTGTTAAGCATAGAAAATACATGGGCATGGCTCAATAGCGGTTGAATACGGTACAATTCATGTTATCCAATTCATGTTAATCAACTTTTAGGCCAAAATATTCTAAACCCACCATTACATCTTAACATTCTATCTGACAATTTCTTTGCTCTTATACAGTTAGGAATAAAAACCAAAGTCCGGGAACTATTATATACGATTTGAGCTGGATGGAAGTCATTTAATTGATCGGAAAGAATCTGCCGACCCCATGCCTTATATCATATAGGCAGCCAGGCTGCATGGACAATATGAGCAACTGTCTGATTTTGTCTATCTTCTTGTGACTCAGCATAACTGAAAACACTGATTCGCCGCTTTACTCTGACGCGACTTGACTACTGTAACTAGATACCGTACTATACGGTCTTCCTGAATGCACACTGCTTCCTCTAAATTGCATACGACATTAGGCTGTAACACTGGGCCTTGGACGAGTATGCTTACCGAGTTTATATCACATCTGCCCATCGTTCTCTACACTGGCTTCCTGTCTGTTAGCGTATTCGCTTCAAGATGGCACTCGCCATGTACAAAACATGGACAGATCATAAAATTATGCTATTCTACAAGCTTCTATGGTCAGTGTCACAACTTGCAACTCTGTTAAACTTGCATGACCGTTTGTTATAATTATTATTTCCATGCATTGCTATAAACTGCATGTCGAGGTTGTTAACTTAGATCTCATTTTCCATTTCTTCAAAGATCCTGTAAGTATAGTCGAGTAGTAGGCCCTATATAGACCTATAGTGAGCACGAGTGAATTGTAATGTATGGGTAAATGTGCATTCAATGTAAGACCGTCTAAACCGGTATAGACAGACAATATCTACATCGATGTGCAGAACTGTAACCGTAACGTATTACACTCTGAAGAAAATGAGTGCCAGACATACTGGTGCAGTGGAGGGGAATGCTTTCACAGTTCACTCTCTCCTACTAATTGCGCTGTTTATATAGGCCTACAGCCTATCATAATATTATTTCAGGAGAAGATCCGTAAATTGTTGCAGATTAGAAGCATAGCCATCCGTTGTCTATAAGTTTACCACCATTATTTGCAGGCACGGTTATCACCATTATTGTATAGTTGTATTGCTATAGTATGAGTATGTCTATTATATAGTCTATTGGACCGCGTATATCGCATTGTTTTACATTATTATATAGTAGCTGGTCATTTAATTGCGATTTTTGTGATCTTTGTAGCTTATATATATATATATTCCGATACCTTATAATAATAATAATAATAATAATAATAATAATAATAATAATAATAATAATAATAATAATAATAATAATATCTTTTCTTTAATTAAACGCCTGCAAGACGCACTGCGCTTTACATTTACAAGTTATGCAGTAATCTTAATTAAACTTAACTACTAACTGAACAAACAGCTTTGTAATTACACGGCGCCAATGGCAGCCTACAAAGCAAATCCGCCCAACGGGGGCTCGAACTCACTACCTCTCGCACTCTTGGCCAGCGTGTTAACCACTATACTCTACTTATAGCACGTGACCTAGGCCTAGGCCTATACTACATGTATATAGGCCTTACAATTCCATGAAAACCTACTATAGTGTGGTCTATATATATACCAGAAAATTTCGTCACCACATTTTGCGAGTGTAAATTAAATCTTGGCGTATATATTTTTCTGTCACATTTCTTGAGTTCAGAATGCATTGTTGTGCATTTCATTCTTATACGCACGTATACACTTGCATCAAGAATTAATTCAGCATGAACTGGCGATCGAATTAAGTGTACAGTGTACACATCAAGACATATAGGCTTCGATTCGGTATAAAATTATCAGACTATAGCACAAAAAATTCAGATTGTGCAGCAACCTATAATCTGTATAGATATAAAGAGGTGGCATGCGTAGGTCTACGCTACTTTCCATGAACCATAGGCCTACATGTATTGTAATGGCCTAGTGGCCTACGTGTGTCGCGTGCGTGTTCAGGCGTTTTAGGCCTAAGTGGTTTTTTTGTGTACAGCAATGGATGCAGCAATGCAGCATTGTCCAAGTCGTAGGACTATATATTCACTTTGCAAAGACAAAAATGTAAACCCTTAAATGGGCTTATGCAATTATGTTGCCCCTCTCTAATTAATCAATAAGTGAATGATGAATTAAAAATATTGTTCAATATAATTACATCTTTAATGGCTATGGATCTTAGCATTCGGATTCTATATATCAGTTACAGTTATTATTATTACTACTACTACTACAACTACTACTACTACTACTGCTGATGCTGCTGCTGCTGCTGCTGCTGCTACTACTACTACTACTACTACTACTACTACTACTACTACTACCACTACAACTACTACTACTACTTCTACTGCTACTACTACTACCACTACTACTACTACTACTACTACTACTACTATTATTATTATTATTATTATTACTATTATTTTTTTTACCCGAGGTAGTTATAATCCCTCAGGAAGCAAAAAATTGTCCGGAGACTGTTAGTGGGTGGGTTCTGGAACGGCTACGCTTCATCCAATCCTGGCAAGTCAAAAGTGCTGTGGCAGGCAACGGCGTTGAATCGCTGAATAAATTATTATTATTATTATTATTATTATTATTATTATTATTATTATTATTATTATTATTATTATTCCGGCAGATGTCCGTCCGGCTCTCGAATCTGGTTAAATGCTTCCGGTCTGCAAGGAAGTTGTGTTGCCTCGAGCCTCGACCTCAAAATCGATCGATCTATAGGCCTACACTCGATCTAGCCTATAATAATTTCTCAATTGCTGCACCTCAATGGTCAAGTCAAGTATTTTTAACTGCAATAAATTTCACACACAAGTGACACAATTAACGCCGCAACAGACTGATATGATTGAGAGTTTGAGACATTGACTACAATTAAAGGGGATCCGAGGCCCTAAAGGGATTGTAGGCTACGTAAACCTGCTGGGATGGACACCCACAGAACAAAATATTGCCAAATAAAAATCGAATGATGGAACAATTAAATGATGCACAGCGGAAAACAAACCAGTCGATCACTCATTCATTCATTCATTTCAATAATTTATATAACGCCCCTTAAAAATATCCACTCAGAAGCGATCTCAGTCCAACCACGGTGCAACAAAAAAATTCTAAAACTTGTAAAGCACTATATAACGAGTCAACCCTAGGTAGCAGACGCATATCCAACGTGAGACTATTCCAGACAACTGAGAAAGTACGACGCTGACAGGTTGAGGTTTCAACACGCGGGACCAAAAGCTTTCCGCCAGAGGCAGAGCGAATTAGGGCTCTGCGAGCCAGGACAGCATTTATTGGACAGCAGAGTTCACAGGGTGCGCCAAAAAGTAATCCCCTACGGTCTTCAGCCCATATCTTGGCCAAACATACGAATTTTTAAATGAAACTTTACAGTCTTAAAGGCAATTCATATCTACGTACAATGGTCAAATTAAAAAATATATATATTTCAAACAGAGCAAAAGTTATATCACTTTTAGTGAGGCTACCCACCGTTTTTTGACGATTCGAAAACGCGACGCAACAAAAAGTAACAAAAAACCAATTTAATTATTCAGGCCAATATCTTGGCCGGAAGTAAGAATTTCGAAATGAAATTTTACAGGCTTAAAGACAATTTATATCTACACATGATGGCCAGATTTCAGCAAAATATTTCAAACAGAATAAAAGTTATGGCACTTTTAAGGAGGCCACCCACCGTTTTTTGACGATTCAAAGACGTAACGCAGCAAAAAGTAGCAAAAACACGATTTTATTAAGTCTCATCTCAAATAATTGTTATCAAATAGGCTTTGATAATGCCAGATGATCATTATTATTGCTATTTTAAAAAGGAACAGGGTACCAGCGTAGCTGCACGTCACTGAGAAGTCACTTAGCAAGATGACAATCAAAATTGGTAAATAAGAAGTCTGTCAGATTAATCAACAGGTCCGTCAAGAACTTTGCAAAGAGACTCAAAAGAAGTTTTGTCACTGGTGGTGGGCACATTGAACACAATTTGTGAATCACTATCAAGTTCAGTTCCAAACAGTTATATGAGATTTGACTTGATAAAATCACGTTTTTGTTACTTTTTGTTGCGTTACGTTTTTGAATCGTCAGAAACGGTGGGTGGCCTCACTAAAAGTGATATAACTTTTGTTGTGTTTGAAATATTTTGATGAAATCTGGCCTTCATGTGTAAATATGAATTGTCTTTAAACCTGTAAAGATTCATTTTGAAATTCTTACTTCTGGCCATGATATCAGCAAACAACTTAATTTTTTGCGTTTCGTTTTTGACTCGTCAAAAAACGGTGGGTGGCCTCACTAAAAGTGATATAACTTTTGTTCTGTTTGAAATATTTTTTTGAAATTTGACCATTGTACGTAAATATGAATTGCCTTTAAGACAGTAAAGTTTCATTTAAAAATTCGTATGTTTGGCCAGGATATGGGCTAAAACCCGTAGGGGATTACTTTTTTTGGCGCACCCTGTAGATAAGTCGGGGCATAACCAGGGCTTAAAGTGTGCCAGGACGGTCATGGACGGCGTCCTGGCACTTATTTTTGAGGCAGGACGCCGTCCTATGACTTATTTGGCCAGCACTGCCAGGACGGTCATCCATGACTGCCAGGACGGCGTCCATGCAGTTCACAAATATATCTGGCAAACAAGAGCCTAAAATGGCTCCATTTGAGGTCGACACAGCTAAAAATGCGCTGGTCGCTGGAGTTCCGCCCCAGGCCCCGCTGGAGGAGCTTACGACGCTCCCCCAGACCCACTAGTCGGCATGCATGGGCTTCGTGCCTTCGGCACTCGCAGCCTCGCGCCTTCGGCGCCGCCACTGACGACCAATTATACAATTCAGCGTCCTGGCACTTCTTTTTTTACACTTTAAGCACTGGGCATAACCAATTGGAGACAACGCCCAAACAGTGAAGCAATTCTGCATTCGTTGCGCTGTAGGCCTACGTGAGATAGGGATCGAGCCAGTGTAGAGCATCACGCATATGTAAGATGAAACAGATGGATTCGACCAATTAGCCGGGCTGCAGACCGAAGAACACGGTCAAGTCGGGATATCAATAATTGAGGCCAACCAATCAGAATAGAGCAACATTATAATTAGTAGTTCAAGCGGCTCCATGGTGACAACAGCATGAACAAGGGTAGCAGCAGAATCCTGCGATAGGGAGCAAGAGATGACCCGCAGCTGACGAATTTGGTACGTAGTAGACCTAACACCTACGTGTCAGCTGACTGACATGCTTTGAGAAATTATAAGTCCTTCATCCAGCGTGACACCCAAGTCGCGGACAGAATCGAAAGGTAACATGGGGAAATGCTTTAGTCACGGCACAACGATCAACATTTGCCACTGTAGGCCTACGTCATCTACGTCCACCCAACCAGATGAACTGAGTTTGGGAGGCATTAGCCTAAGTAGGAGGCGGTTAGAGGCTAACCAGCTAGCCAGCTTATTCTATATCATGACACATTTGCTGAACCACTGCAGAAACTTCATGAGCAGATAAAGATTGACTATGGAAGCATTGCATTATCACATTAATTAAAAATTGGGTTTTTACTTAAGATTAACGTATGGATCTGTGATGTGAATAACTATGTAGGCCTACTATGAGTAATACGCTCAACTACGTAGCCGACGTTGCGCAACATAGAAACTGTTTAAGTGACGATGTAACGCGTTAGTATTTGGGATCTTTTGTTAAGCTCTGCATCGATTTGTGAACGACTCTCCACCCTCTTACTTATCTCACGTACTGCCTGTACTTTGTGACGCCGACATTTTTGTAGCTGCCATTGAATTGGTGCCATCTTATTTGTAGGCTTTCCGAACTTTATTTAAAATTTAAAGTTAAGCATTGTGTAATTAAATTCAGTTTGCCGCGTTCAGGTTTGCTAATTGTTGAAGTGAAAGTTTATCCTGAAAACTCGGTATTAACTAGCCGATGGATAAAGTTGAAGTCGAAAAGTCGCGTGGATCAGCAAGCGACGATGGGAATGGCGCTACAGAAGTCAGAGAAAAGTATGCTATCAAGAAAGTTAAATTTCATGGTTAAATTTGTTCGCTCTGAGCTATGGATTGGGGTAGTTTATTATTAGACCTAGGGGACCTGTGTAAAGACTCTGCAGAACCTTACCCCAGTTATGAATAGTTAATCTGTTGGTCGCCGATATTAAGAGATTTGTCGCGTACATTACAACTTTGAAAATTGGTTAACGGTAGTCCAGAAGACTGAGTGCGTGTTACAAAAACAATCTGGTTGCCCATGACCACGATCAAATAGAGCGCAGCGACCTTCCGGCCGCATCCCACAATGCAATACTCTCAGTAAGTAATTAACATGCTGTAATAAACAGTAATTTTCTTGAGTTCTAGGTAAATAATAAATTATTTAATTAGGACAATAGCGAAAATTTCCCAAAAGATTACATAATGTTCTTATGCCACACAGAGTATGTCAGCTATGTCCACTATTGTCACACACAGCATTGCACAATAACTCTGTCAACAAAACTCTTCAAAGATAACTGCTGCAGAACTCTGCTCACAAGTTGTCGGCACAATTAACTCTTTGCAAATGACCGAAATAATTCCAGGTACTTGAATACAATTTTAGATAATATGTAGTTTGGCGAACAATGCTAAAATGCCTCGTTTCCGCAAACAGTGTGATGGCGGTGTTCCTCTTTACTTACTTACTGAGCGCATTGCATTATGGGATGTCCCGGGATCCTCCAGTAGGTTGCAGCTCTCTATATGAGCAAAGATGGTGCAGCCATATTGTTTTATAACCAGACACTAAGTCGTCGAGATGTTGGCCTGAGTTTATTAAAGTTGAGGGTGAATGAGTACATCGGCTCAGTCATCGATATGCATCAAGTAGACAATATGTCTACCCCAGATTGGGACAGAACAGAGCGCTGACCTACATCCACGACGTAACATTTCCGCAAAAGTCAGTGAGTTGGTAAGGGTGTATCAAAAAACGTAATTAAGTAAAAATCTTGCCTTTATTAGGAACTAGGAACAACAAATGTAGAGGAACACAATATTCACAAACATCAGAAGTTAGCTGTTAATCCGATAGTTAATCGGGTAAAGATGTCTGAATCAAGTTACTTCTGTGGAAATAAGTGAGTGAGTGACCGTAAACAAAATGTGTTCGAATGCGGAGAATAGTGCTATATAGCACTGAATTGTAGTGCTGTAAAGCACTGACGCATACCAAATATCTCTTCCACTAAACTAATGCATGTAAAATTTCACTGTCTCTAAACCATAATAGTTGTTTGTATGTGCACTTGTTATAGCGCCCCTTCAAATTCTCTAAGGACTAAAAGCAGCATAAATATTGTGCTACTGGACCACTAGGCTGCTTACTTTAGCGAAAATAGTAAGTTATCAGTGGAGTTCATCGCACTTTTATTTTATGCAATTTCAGGTGGCCATATTGTTTATCTTGGTAACAGTCACCACAGAGCCACCACTGTTACCTTGACCATTGATATGACACCTTGTTGTAATGCAGTATAATAGTAATATTCCAGTGATGCATTGAAACTGAATACGTGACTTTTCATTTTTAGACATAATATTTTCTTGCAATCGGTTAATTTATGATTGTTGACTGTTTTTTAGTATTTCTCGTGACAACAAGGGCCAGAATACAGCAATGGTAATACTCAATGTTGTTACACGTTGAGACATGCATCACCTTATCTCGTATGCTGTATTGCTGCATAAATCATTTGTGCTTCTTTGTCATTAGTTTTGTGCTTGAGTTGATGATTGTCCTATAACTACAGTACTGTCCAGTGTGATATCATGACCTGTTGAATGCTGCTCTCAACATGTGCGCACAAAGTATTGTTGACTGCTCAATGTGTGCATATGTGGGTGTGCATCTACACGCTATTATACAGCATTGTGTAAAACCCTTGCAAGGCACTGTAGCAAGTGTAGTACGGCTATGTAGTAGATTTTACGATGGTCATCTTACGGTTTGCTGAAAATGTTTCTGAGCTATTTGTTGTTGTAATTTCCCATTGTAAGACTGTTTCATGAAGACAGTCTAAACATGAGAAGATCCTATAGATGTGATGTGAATCATTGTGTGGCAGTGCAGAACTGACAGGACCCATTGTTGACCTGTCAGATTTGATAGTTTGATAAAGGACTTCCTGTAGTTTGTTGTTTGAAACATTGAAAAAATATTGGCAGATTAGCCATGATTTGAGCTGGGCAGTTATGTGAAGTCATTGTATCATTAAATCTGAATTGGAGAAACCCAGTAGAAGTCCAATAGATAGAAATTTCGGAGTGCTGCTCTGTGTCTGAATTCAAATGATATTCATGATGAATATGTGTAAATTGCAAATTTCTTGTTGATTTTCAGCCTCCAGATGGTTCTAAAGGCCGATCTTCTCGAAGGTATCGTTCTATGGAATTTATTTTTCGCTTGCTGTTCACAGTTTATTCAGATACTTGTGAATGATGTTTTACAAATATTTTGTTTTAAATTTAAAAAAAAACAGAAATTGATATCGATTTCATTGCCAAGGCACGTAAAGGATAAGACCTTGTGAAAACTTGTTTAGAAGTTATTAATCAACTTGTACGGGACGTTAATCAATGGTCACTTCTTGGACACGTTCGTTAACTCTTCACCGACCAAAGTGTCGTAAATGGTGTTTGAGAATTCTATACCTTTGGTCGGGTAAAGGGTTAATATTATTATTCATTGAAATTACAACTAGACAAGATCGGTGAGACCTGTGTAATTGTAATTCGATATGCACCATATTATAAAATAATATTTGATATATCCGCACCTCAGATTCACATTTTGGTGTGACCGTGCGAGCATAAGAAATTTATGTAATATTAATGATAATAATAATTTGCTCAGGATAAACAATCTGATAGAGCTGCATCTAAAGCTTTAACACAAACAATTAATTTAACAGAATATGCAGAGCATATGGAAACGGCTCATAGCCGTTAGATTGAATATATCGATCTATTGCCTGACCTTCAGTAGTATGCATCTCATGGTGATGGTCTGTTATAGGAAGCCAAACAAGACGCACAGAAGAGTCGATTCGGAGGACGAGGATGAAGATGACGATGGCGAGGAGCAGATGAGGATCGAGGAATATATGCATGAGAAGGTGGAAGGCGGTTATGCACTTGCCAGTCACATGAAGACTTCAGCAGCTGACTCGGGAGCGGATGATGGAGAGGAAGAGATTGAGGAAGAGGAAGATGTTGATGAGGATGAGGACGAAGAGTTGGAGAGGATGGAGCTCGAGGAGCATCCTCCACATCTTCCGGACGGTGAGTTTCGGGTTCATCGGCTTGACCTTATTTCTCATAATTATGATGATTCCTATTCTACGAATTAACCTTAAATGAAATTGAAAGAATTTAGTTGCTGCAGGATGTGTTCCTTTGGTTTTTGAATTGAACTAGAAAAAGATTCTTAGCAGATGTTTGTATGCACTGCATGTTACAAGTGAATGTGGTAAGGTAATTGGTATTTTGTTATAATTAAGGTTTTGTTTTGACTGAGCTCTCATGAGCGAAGTTGTATAACTTGGTTAGTGGTTACTTGATAATTGTTGGCATCACTCTCATCTTCATTGCATCAATTTTTATGTGTTTGAATTACTAGTGTTAGAAACGAATCACTAATTTATGGATGCGATTGAAAAATATTAAAGGTGTCTAAGGGAGCATTATTCAATTGTAGTGAGTAAGGTAAGATGATTGCTATTTTTTGTTATAGAGAGCCATTTAATATAATTGACTTTCAAAGGCTAATAAAATGCTTCTGCATGACACGAATTCTGATTTGTCAAATGTTTTATTCTGTGCATATAAAATTGACCTTATTACAATGTAGTCCTTGAGAAGACAGCGTTGCAAATGAGCATATGGTACATTACGGAAGAAAAGAGTTTGTTTGTCAGGTAGTGCAAAGCATTATAAGGTGCAGTAATCGTTTTTTTTGTTAAATTGAGTAAGTAGATGGGAGTGGATTCTAAAATTATCATGAAGAGATAAAGGAAATAATATGTAATGATAGTGTGAGATAAGTTAAGGAGAGAGTTGTTGGAATTTTGTTACAGGGAACTAGAATTGATTTGTATATACAGCTAATATGCACTTTGAGTAAGATAGGTTTTAGATTATGATAAGATAAGGCTTTGATTATTGATAAGATAAGGCTTTGATTATTGTTTTGGCACAATAATGGACTTTGTTGCATGCAGCTGTCTTGGATGAATGCAACGTATTCAGAAGCATTACTGTAAGGTGTGGTGCTTGTTGTTTTGTCTACTGAGTAAATGTTGCTACTTGCCTTTGTTATGGAAATATTGTTATCTGTGTGTTTTAGGGACAGTGGTTGTCCAGCCAGTTGCGGTGGAAGACAGTACTCCAGCATTTCATCCAATTGACTTTCCATATGGAAGAAAAACGACGACAGGTAGAGATAATCAAGAAACTAAATGGCTTGGCTATGAAGTTATCCTGGAACTGTATAAATTATAATTCATTTCCATTTAGCTCAGATTCTGTTCTGTTATGATCAGGAATACAGAACATTTAGTGCTCACAATTTAGGATATGAATAACTTGTTGAGCTTTACATTTTGAATATTTTCATAATATGGTTCTTTATCTAATTTTCAAATGCAGCTGAAATCTTCGCAGTGTTGCCTGCCAACTTTGGGGTGAGGGATTTCAGAGCCTGTTCGAAGCTGTTGTTTCTGATATAAGTAGTTCTTACTTACTGATCATATTGTTTTACACGGCTCTACATCATTAGTCTGGTGTAGACTATGTTTTTATAGTAGTGCTATAAAAGACTATAGACTGGTTAAATCTGATTATTAGAGGAAATTACTGAACATTGCCAAGGTTGCAATTTCTTTAATAGCCTTGCTGAGGTAACTTCTTATATAGGCAAACTGTTTATCACCTGTTGACTTGTTTAACTTTATTTATGCAATGCTTTATGGTATCCCAATTTCATGTAGTGTTGGCTGATTTCCATTGAAGGCAAATCATGTTGCTTTGGGATATTCGATTTATGCATTGTGTTTTACAAAATGGTGCTATAGAAATTAACATGTTGAATAGATTCTGATGTGGCTTATGAATTGCCATTAAACAAGACCTAGTGATGCTTGTTTTTAGACTGGAATCGTAAATTTTCGTTGTTTGAAGTCGTTAGCATTTGAAATTCTTCTGTTTCAGATGTTATTCCGGACTACGTGTCGTGCACCGCATGTGAGCGACGAATTCTAACAAATAGCATTGATAACTTCTTCCGTCATCCAGAGCTTAAAGTTCTTCTGTGCAGGGTAAGGACAAGTTTAATTTTAAATTTTTAAAATTACGGTCCAGAATGATTAAAAATTCCATTTACTGCCATTTGCAAAGATATTTGATGAATTGATGAATGTATTCTGAGTAATTTCTTTGTGTCAAAAAGGGCTTCAAGTGTCAACAGATTTTGGAAACCTGTAGCTGTATTATTTAAAGAGAAACTAACTGATTGTAGATGTAGCTGGTTTTCTTTCTGCAAAAACTCTTGTCATATTCGTACATCACACCATGTCTTATGGGAACCATTTATTGATCCCAGGTTTATTATACACTGATGCTATGGAGTTTTTGATTCATGCTAAATTACTATTTATCTGAAATTAAATACAGTTAAATAGAAAATCATGAAACAACAGCTTTACAAAGCAACCTCTCATATAATTTGACCATAACTATAATTGCACCACAGGAATGCTGAAGGGGCATTGACAGTCATTGTTTTCTGCTTAACAAAATCAGTGTGCCTACCAAAATGTAAGGTGAATCTGTTCGCAAACTAAGCGAGAAATGCGACAAGATGTGGAAACAGCATAATAATAATAATAATAATAATAATAATGATGACAACAATTTCTATGGCGCTGCAACACAGCACATGCCGTTACAAGGGTGCCTTTACAAACACAAACACATGTCGCAGTGCTCCTTCGTGCCGCCAGCAAAATTAGCTTTCCGATGAAGGTGTGGTGTTGCGGCTGTCCCCATGCCAGAGGGATTAATTCTAGCATGAAGGTAACCAAGAAAAAGAAAAGGATGGTGTTATTTGACATGTGATTGTTTCTAAGTATGTTTGTTTGCCAGAGACGTGGTTTTGATTACATGGTGGTTGTGATTGGTTGTGACAGGGATGCTTTGCAGTTTATCAAACGAAACCGATTCGAACAGGTGACGATGGAATTGATGATGCGTGTCGCTGGTGCGCGGAAGGAGGAGACCTCATCTGCTGTGACTTCTGTCATAACGCCTTCTGCAAGGGATGCATTGAACGCAACCTCGGCCGACAGGAACTCCACGCCATCCTTAATGCTGGTAATTACTTTCAGTGTCTTTAGTATTGTTACCATATTTATCAATATTATTATTGTTGATCATTAGTCTGAATTAAATTAATCTATTGATTAATAATAAAATAATATCAATAGATTAATTTAATTCAGACTAATTCAATGTAAAACAATAATAGATATAATAATGAAATAATATCTATTATTATTTTACATTGAATGAAAACTCAGACATCAGGAACTGTTCTACATAAAATTTCAGAAAATCTCGAGTAAGTTTTGGTAGCTATGTGCAGACATTTTATTTACCAGTTCATTTGAATATGTAACATGTGTGCAGTTAGTAAGCCAGAATCAAAGGAACATTTTTGCAAATGTGACATAATTATCATCGATTTTGAGTTTATCTTTTGCCAATATAAACAAAACAAAATTGCCTTAGTGTTTCTATCTAGATCTTGTATGTAGCAGATAACTTATTTATCCTATCTAGTTGAGTTTTATCTGTTGAACTGTAGTTAGTTTTGATGTACATAGCATATTTGAGTTCCAGTATGTTTTAGAGCTTCATAGGCAGCACTGAAATTTAATTGCAGTAATATTTAGACAATTAATTATGAATTCTTGCAGTATTTAATGAGACAATGACATTGAAGATCATTTATCTTTGCTGCAGGTGACAATGAGAAGTGGCACTGCTACGTCTGTCATCCTCAGCTGATCGGCAAACACGTTGAGGCCTGCAACGCGATTACTGCCGCCGTCGAAGAGCGTGAGAAGGTGGCGCGCAGGCGCCAGAAACCGGGAGCGACGCGATCTCCACGACGCAATCAGCTGATGCCAAACAAAGCAACGCAGCAGCAGCAGATGCCAGACACTGCGGCCCTTGCGAGCGCAATCGCGTCCCAGGTGATGTCGGCCAATGCAGTGGCAGTGACCAACACGGTCGTGCGTCGTGGGGTCGGCCGGCCGCGCGGCTCACGCAGCGGGGCATCTTCAAGCAAGGGTGACATCCTGTACATCCGCACGCCATCTGGCGGAGTCGTTGGCATTCCAGCCAAGGGAATGGATCAGCTGGCGAACGTTCCATTGCCTCCGGGCGCGTTAGAGTCGCCGGCGAAAGCGCGGCCGACGCCAAAGGCAACGCGATCGCCCAGAGCTGTAGGACCACGGCCACAGTTCGCGAACGTGCCAAGCCTTCCGATGACGAGCGTTACGCTGAGCAGCACACCGCCGAACATCAACGAGTACAACGTTTGGGCGGTGCTCGAAAAGCTGCTCGCTGCCACACAGTCAATGGGTATGCTGCTCGGGTCGCTGAAGGACGACCTGCGACGGAGCGGAACGAGCATCGTTGCGATGGAGCAGCTCAAGAAACGGCGTGAGGTTGCTATGAAGCTGTGGAGAGCGTTCGTGGCGTACAAGAAGTCGTTCCTTGACATCGAAACGTTTACGAGGGCAGGGACGACGGCGAGTCAAACGACGCCACAGCCTGCACGAGTCGGAGGAGGAGGGAACAAGGTGAGCACGACTGCTAAGAGCGGTGGACCGGCGGAGAAGGTTGAGGCAACGGAGCGCCATGCCGAGGAGTACGACGATAAAGTACCGGATGCAGAACAGTTGAAGGTGGCCGCCAAAAGAAGCAGTTCGGTGGAGGAGCAGAGCCCCCCAAGAAAGGTGGTTCGTCTCGACAGCGACCTGGCAGCTGGTCGTGAAACGGAGGCCAAGGTGGAGACGGGGGAGGAGAGAGGTCAGTCAAGCGAAGGTGAGGGCAAGTCGGAGGACGAGGGTGCTGCCGAGAAGAAGCCGTTGTTTGGTTCGTTGCACTTTGAGCCGCTGTTCGAAATTAAACCAATGGCGAAGAAGGACTGAAGAACTGTAGTATGGAACATCATCGGGCGAACTCTGGGGGTCGGTAGCTTAGCAGGCTCTGCGGATAATGGATGGCAGTTTCCATGTAGTGAGAGCTGTCCGAACTGGTTTGACCGGCTTTTAGCCAGTTGGGAAGATTGAATTGTTAGAGTTGATGAACGCAATGTCTTCGGATTCTGCTCTGATCGTTACGACATAATTTTCCAGGTTCATTAACTTTTAATTCTTTGCTTTAATATTAAGATTTCGATTTATTTGAACTTTGAGAAGTATCTATAAGTTAATGTTACGGTTTATATATATAATTATATCATGTATATGCATAAGATATACATAGATACATAATGTTATCATATGTATCATGCATATTATAGATGTATGCTAGAACGGCTAGATATACATGAAGTTTTGTGATTGTCTGATATGCATGTATGTAAATTTGTAGGGGTATATAAAATGTCTTGCATGTACTTCTTAAGTAGTATTGATTTGGATAGGCACTTGTGCGTCATAGATGCTGGTCCCCAATAGTTAATCACTACCACTTTTCAATGGAAGAAGCTACAATGAAATGGGGTGGAATTTCCTCTCACCAATCACCCCTGGTTAAGAGGCCATTATTGGAGTGGCGTCTTGATTTTTAGCCTGGTTTTGTGGAGATGTCATTTAGCCAGTTTCTGACTCCCTTGCAGTCTCTTCAAGAATCCCAAAATACATGTAATAAAGTTTTTAATCATTATTCATATCCATACATTGGATGATTACAAAATGACAGAATCACAATACCAAACATAGAAGTGCGACAATAATTGTTGCTGCAAATAATAATCAGAATTCTTGTCAAAATATGGTTATTTGTTGAAAATATTAATCAAAAATAAATCGTCCTCTGTGATTCAAATAGTTGACCATTACAGTTTGCAATGCACACTTTGCGATTACTACAGTATCTGATAAAATGTCCAAAATGCAACCGGGGCATTTTTGTGCTATGTTAACTGAATTTTGTGGTAACATGGCACAAATAATTTGCCAGTAGCCACTTGATACCCATCAGATGTGTGGATGCCACAGTCATTTCATTAAATGAAGACAGTTTGTGTCGTTGAACGTTATAGCCACAATAGTGTAAGATGTGATTAGACATTTGAGAACATACTAGACATGGGCTCCCGCAGAAATTTTTGGGAAAGGGGCAAAACTGAATGGTCATGGCAAAAAAATTTAGCACTAGCTGGGAGTACGAAAAACAGGAAATTGATAATTTCCGTCATAGAGATTTCTAATTGCAAATTTCTGCTTCACTTTGTCCAACATTGGTATGGTTACTGTTTAAGGGCAATTAAATTTGTCAAAAGCCAAAACATAGTTTTAAAGGGTGTCAATTTCGGGGAGAGACGCATGTGCCCCTTCGTGCGGGCGCCCATGATACTAGCGGGTGACATCTAGGTAATCTGTAATCTACGTGTATATAGCGCCACGATTACGAGTATTGACTGGATGTACTGTGCCCGGTGCAGTTGTCCGTTGCTGGTGTGGCTGTGGCGTTGTTGGTTGTGGGCATTCTCCACCAGTTTCTCCGTTCGTCGGTCTTTATCGGTGCTCGTCGGTTTGTTCGGATGTTGGGGATGATTGGGGTGAAACGTACCGTGGTCATTGCCATCGTAATCGGCAGGTTCCTCATTATCATCATCCACGACGCCCAACTCTGACTTTGTCGTCGCTAGCTGCCCACAAGGACGATCTACGTCAGCTGCAGAAACAAAAGTCGTTAAACAGTGCGACTGACAAATGAAATAATTGGCGATGTTTCATACATGCATGTTGTCAAAGCCGTAGATAGGATTTTTTTTTTGGGGGGGGGGGGTGTTTACTCGATATGGAGCAAGCTGACAAGTAGCCAAATCAACTGACTATAAGAGGTTTGGAGAAGCATCGTTAGCTCTCATAGCGGGTCCTATCAGCCAATAGGCCTACATTGAACACTGTACAGTAGGCCTGCAGTTATTATTATACTGAAAACCGAATTCTTCAGTCTATCTTATCCCGATGCTATATAGGCCTATAGCGCGCCTGTGAATAATTAAGTTGGTCTCCTAACGTGGCTTTTCTGTGTGCTGAGAAATTCTCGGAGATTTACACTGCATTACATAATATTGCAGAACCTCAGTTAGGCTAGTATAGGCTTCAATTAAATACTCCATTAGGCCTAATTCTCAGGCCTACGTCGTGTGCGTGTTGGTAGATGCATTATTTCATTTTTACATTATTTCAATTCTGGAACGGGGATTCAGAGTTCAAACACTCCCCAATATATATATATATATATGTGTGTGTGTGTGTGTGTATACGGTCCTGCACATTGTGTTTGTAGGCCTACGGGTGTAATTAGGCTATAGACGAAGACGTAGGCCTACTGTTGACGATTTTTACAGTTGGCCTATATATGAGTCTATATATGCATGGTGCATATTAAGCGACAAATATTGAAACGCGCATATTCCTATACTTCTATATACCTATACATGCTTGGAAAATGGAAACCGTCTTGATATTTAAAAATAGAAATCCATTCAGTTTAGAATCGTGTCGTAGACCTATTATGTCTTCACAAAGCCGTCCTACCAGCAAGTCAGCAACATGTTTATGAACAAGCTATAGAGACGTAACAATAGTGTTTGCAGAAACATGCGTAGTAGAGCAATGAAGGGACGTACGTCATAATGCTCCATTTTCCTAACAACGCATCCAACTATATATAGCCTACATGTATAGCTGATGACGTTTCAATAGCGTTTGTTTAAGCAGCAGAACAGTGAAAGAACGTCATAATACGCCAGTTCCCTAACAACGTAACACTAGCCTACATGTATAGCTGATGACGTAACAATAGTACGTGTTTGTAGAGCAACGAATGGTCGTCATATTATATGAATCGAATTATAGCCATTATCCTAACAATGTAACAATGACGTAACAATAGTGTTGTAGACAAGGGGATGTCGTCATAGGCCTACTATCTAGTCCAGATATCGCTTTTGTCGTTGCAACAACTTAGTCGTCCAAAACCGAAGTTATAGCAAAATTTGCATAACAAAAAGAAGTTGTCACAATGCGAAGTTCATAGAACAAATTGTTGTTCAATTTTTCCATAGACAAAATCAGTGACGTAATAGTAGCGTGTTTAAGAACAAAGAGATTTCGTCACAATAGAATGTCCATATAGTTTGAAACTAAAACAGTTTAGTATAGGTTATAGGTTTTATGTGTCTATTTGTCGTGATTCTGTGGGATGGGCGGCCATGGGCCACAGTACGTTTACTCAACAGGGCCACCACATTTGTTAAATCCGTCCTGCTCTGGAGAAGCTATACCGGTAAGTGTAAATGTATTTCCCTATTAGGCAGTGATCATGATTTCCAACTAACCTGTTTCAGTTCCGAGGGCGATTTGTGCTGAGCTGAGTTCTGTCTCATCAAAGTTTCTCATCGAACCACATTGAGCCGTCGACAGTAAGTAGATCTCCCGCCATGGGGCGTACGGCATCCGCATCGAATACGTCTTAATCGCCTACATCAGTAAATCAATTGATAAGAAAGTCAATAATAAACAAATTAATTGATTAATTAATTAATTACCAACCGTTGGAGAGCGTGCATGGGCCATTTCTGATCAGCTGGTTGCTCACACCATAAATTTTTGCATTTTGTTGAAATAGTTTTCGTTCGGTTTTCTTCTTTTTTGATGTTTGCACGCCTCCTATGCTCAGCTCCATCCACGGTACCCAGCACCCTGTTGAAGCATGGGCTTAAAAATTCGCGTAGGCCCTATGGGCCCTACTATCCTAAATTCATGTTCTGTGCTGCCTAAACTTGTGGACGCGCGCACACACACACACACACACACACACACACACACACACACACACAGTCACACACATTTTGTTGTGTTGTTTATTACCCCAGAGGTGGAACAGTTTGAGTAATGGAACAGTTACTATATAGTCTATATATAATTATATATATATATATATATATATATATATATATATATATATATATATATATATATATATGAAATAACGTTGACCGATCAGCTTACTCTGTTAAGCCATCCAATCAATTTAAAAGCAATATTATTAGATATCCAAATTTATGTGATGAATTTTCTCAGTGAATCCATACCCAGCACAGATAGGTTTCCTTAGGACTGGACGATGTCTTCGTAATCAACAAAGCGTGACCATCATCGATTTGGATGTAAGAGGAACAAACGTATTCTAGGGAAAACAATGACAACAACGAAAATAACTTTAAGGTCTAGGAAAACAAAAGCCACGATTGAATTTTTTACACTCTGTTTCTTTTGGCCTTTACTCTGAATTTATGCATAAATGTAAGACCGCTAATAGGCTAATAATCTAGTTCTCTGGGCTCTATCTTCTACGTGTAGACAATTATTTTGTCAGGAAACAATTGGCATCATAATAAATTTAGGACGATTAGCTAAGTTCATGGTAGGCTTAATGGAGTCCAACTATATCCTATATAAAGATGATGATGATGATGATGATGATGATGATGATGATGATGATGATGATGGTGGACTTTGGTGGTGGTGGTGGTGATGGTGATGGTGGTGGTGGTGATGGTGGTGGTGGTGATGGTGATGGTGATGGTGATGATGATGATGGTGGTGATGGTGGTGGTGGTGGCGGCGGCGGTGGTGGTGGTGGTGATGATGGTGATGATGATGGTGATGATGATGATGGTGGTGATGGTGGTGATGGTGATGGTGGTGGTGGTGATGGTGGTGGTGATGGTGATGGTGATGGTGGTAGTGGTGATGGTGGTGGTGGTGGTGGTGATGGTGATGATGATGATGGTGGTGATGGTGGTGGTGGTGGTGGTGGTGGTGGTGATGGTGGTGGTGGTGGCGGCGGCGGTGGTGGTGGTGGTGATGATGGTGATGATGATGGTGATGATGATGGTGATGATGATGATGGTGGTGATGGTGGTGATGGTGGTGATGATGATGATGATGATGATGATGGTGGTGGTGGTGGTGATGATGATGATGATGATGATGATGATGATGATGATGATGATGATGATGATGATGATGATGATGATGGTGGTGGTGGTGGTGGTGGCGGTGGTGGTGGTGGTGGTGATGATGGTGATGATGACGACGACGACGATGATGGTGATGATGATGAAGACGACGACGACGACGACGATGATGATGATGATGATGATGATGATGATGATGACAACGATGGCGTTACAGATGAAAATGATTCAAATGTTATCGTTTCTTCTTATAACGGCGATGGCATGGAGAAACAAGGACTGGAAATGACGTAAAATGGATGTGGTAGGACGAAGTGGTGAAGGGGAAGAAAAACTCGTCTAAGAATTCGAATGAATTACAGCAGGCTATGATTATAAGCAAATGATCGTGATTCTGATTGTAATATCCATATTTCTAAAGCGCCGCTCGAAAGCCAAGCGCAGGGCACCGGCTTATTCACGAGCGCTAAGCGTTTGGTATACGCCTACCTTGATGTATGAGACCGTAGCTGGTGGCGTTCTCCTGGTAGTGGCATCGTCCAATGAGCGTCATTCTCAACCGGGCGACGCTGCCACACATAGCGTCGCTCCAGTCCGTTAGGTTCCCCACGCAACTCCTTCGTTCACCGTCCATCCGACTAAAGACTCGAACGACGCCGTGAAGTCCACACGTATCACTCCGCACTTTCGCCTTCGCTGAAGATCATGCAAAGACGTCATGTGAAATCAAGGGTTAATAGCTAACCAACGACTGTAACAGCCACAATAGCCTATACAATGTATACATGTCTCCAAAGTCTAAATAATGCAAAGTCCGAATCGTTGAATTTAATAATGCAAGACACCTGTAAATAAAATTGGCTATCGACGCCAATTATGGAGCTTATATTAAATTTTTTAATACAGTCATTACTCACGTTTACCCGGCCTTTACTATTATGCCTAAGTCGACTTCAGCGGATCTCACAGCCAATAGCCTATCATGTAGATGCAGATGATAATATAGATAAAACCACCGAACCTCTAAATGATTCTTATTGTTGGTGCAAAAATGCTAAACTTGTGTTCCTTTTAATGCAATTTATCAGTCAGGCCCTCGGCGCTAACGAGCAGACGCGACCCAGTCCTCTAGGGCATCTTGTTCCAAAATCATTGCACTTTTGGCTCCTGCACTGTGCACATGCAAAAGCCTATACTCGTTTCGAAGTCTTTGGCGCTGTGACTATCGCAACGGCCATCACCATCATCATCGTCATCATCATCATCACCATCACCACCATCATCATCACCATGATCATCATCATCATCATCATCATCATCACCATCATCATTATCATCATCACCATCATCACCACCACCATCACTACCACCATCGCAAACACCACCACCTCCACCATCGCCACCATCACCACCACCGCCAATACCACTACCACCACCACCACCACCGCCAATACCACTGCCACCACCACCGCCACTGCCACCACCAACACCACTACTACTACCACCACCAATAACACCACCACTGACACCACTACCGCCACCACCGAGCTATCAGTATCTTCATCGATCGCCACCTTCATCATGCGTCATAATCATCACGATTCACGAACAGCAATAACAAAAGCAAATAACGATATCTGACGTAGAACGATCACTTCGACCAGACAATATGACGACGACGACGACGATGATGATGATGATGATGACGACGACGACGACGACGATAAAGATGATGAACTTACGTATAAGGATCTTCATCTGAGCGCTGTGGATTCGATTCCCGAGAGGAAATTGATCGTCCCTAAAGACGCACAGGTCAAACGATTGGTCGACGACGGAGCTCGAAGCTACAACCATTATCATCAGCGATTTAATTGTGATTTTATTGTGATTTAATAGTGATTTAATTGTTATTTAATTGTGATTTAATTGTTATTTAATCGTTATTTAATTGTGATTTAATTGTGATTTAATTGCGATTTAATTGCGATTTAATTGTGATTTAATTGTGATTCAATTGTGATTTAATTGTGATTTAATTGTGATTTAATTGTGATTTAATTGTGATTTAATTGTGATTTAACTGTGATTTAATTGTGATTTAATCGTGAGGTTCGTGAAAGACGCTGAACAAACACGGGCGCCTGCAGAAAGTTTATCGGGAGGGGCAAGTACCACCGGAATGAATAGGCATCGCGCAAATTTGTGACAATTTACTAATAGCCTACTATGCTATTACATGTAGCCTACTACTGCTGCACTCCTGAGGAGCTTTCTGTATGCACGCTCTATAAATGTGAGATCGCGTTTTTCTCAATACCTGCTTACTTACTTACTTACTTAATTACTTACTTACTTACTTAGTTACTTACTTACTTAATTACTTACTGACTTAGTTAGTCAGTTACTTACTTACTTACTGCTTACTTTAACTCCGAATCACCTGTATGCATATAAGGCAAATGTCCTACAACGAGGTCATCAGCCGATTTACGCGCATTGATCTCTGTGACGTTGGCAGTTTATCCGGAAAAGATCATGAAGTTCACATGACAATGAGAATGACGTCACAATAATAGAGACTTAGACAGAAAAATGAAGCCACGTGAAATGGCACAAGATCGATAAAGAAACAATTGATATTTCGTCACAATATCTGCCACGTGGAACAATTACACAGCATTACAATAGCCTACGAAATATCTTAAAAGCCAAAAATTTTAAAACCAACTTTACGTAAAGAACTGGAACAAACTCAATTATTTATACACATGCATATACATGTAGCCTATGCATGTATGCACGTATTTAATGCAAGTATTGCATTTAGGCCTACTGCCTGTTTATATGTATCCTATGTTGATCTGGTTGGGCACCGGTCAACAGCTTAACAAGCTTGATTACGTTTTACTTGCCAAGCACTTTCCTCAATTTACTTTTGTGACAAAATTATGTCCGTGACCTGGGTGTTACTATTGACAATCCTCTTTCCTTCTCTACACATATTTCTAATATTTCTCGGTCCAGTTTCTATCATCTGCGACGTTTACGTGCCATTAGGCGATCTGTCTCTTCATCGATTTTTTCTTCTATGGTCCATGCCTTCATCTGTTCCCGCATTGACTATTGTAACTCGTTACTCATTGGCCTACCTAAACTCCGCCTGGCTCCTCTTCAATCGGTAGGCTACTTAATGCATCTGCACGTTTGATTGCCCGCCTTCCTCGTTTCTCTCACATTTCGACTTTCATGACTGAGCACCTTCACTGGCTTCCTTTGACTGCCCGGATTCAATATAAAATTCTTTTTCTTACCTATAAGATGTTTTTGGGTCAAGCGCCTCGCTACCTTTGTGATCTTATTAGGAAGCCTTTCTCTGCTACCGTTGGACGTCCTCTCCGCTCTTTAGACCGTCACGATCTTCTTGTACCACGATCTCGGACTGCCACAGCCCAACATCGCACCTTTGCCTCCGTCTGCCCTTTACTGTGGAATGGCGTTCCTCCTATTATTCGTTCCCAGATTTTATCTGGAGGCTTTACTTTTTCTGCCCGTTGTCTTAAGACTTTTCTTTTTCCAGGAGTTCTTCGCACTGGGAGCGCCTCTGATTAGGTTGTACTGTGAGTGGCGCTTTATAAATCCCAAAATAGAATAGAATAGAATAGAATAGAATGTACAGGTTATGCAAGCAATCACATAGCGCCGTTGAGACTTAATAATAATCAATAATAAAGCTAATTTATCATATTGATTATAGAACTATAACACTCACACATCTGGAAACGCAGGACTCCCTCGTTGTCTTTCTCCAAGTGTAGACAAGTGTAACGTGGTCGACTAAAACATATTTGGTCAAAGAGAGAATTTCTATACACACGTTTTAAGACATATTCCATACGGTGTAACGACATGAATTATAAAAGTGTGAATATATATATATATATATATATATATATATATATATATCTAATATGATCAGAATTTAAACACTGCTTGAATATCGGGCGAAGAGAGTCAAGAGACCGATGTACATTCCGACGAGATATTTTGGACTGGATGCACTGGGTACAGGAAGCCAGTGGAGAGTGTCTTGAATAAAGGCTCATTCAATACGGTAACGGCTTTACAGAAGCTATAATTTTCAGCTTCATTTGGATTGGATCAGGGCTCTATAGACTATATATAGTCGAGGCTATACGCAGGTATACGGCGTGTACTCGCCTCAGACAAATTTGTGTTTATAGTATATATATATAATATATATATTATATATATTATATATATTATATATATAATATATATACAAATGGAGACGTATTGTGAAACATGCGATTGACTCATATTTTACAGGCTTAGCGAAATCTTTATCATCCAAAATCCTCCCATCTGAGAAATGCTTTCAAGACTATCTCCACCCATCCTCCTCTAATTCCTTTGCCCTACTTTCAACTACCTCCCAGGAAATATTAGCAATTAATAACTCTCTTAAATCGACTCACAGTTCTGGCACTGATGATTTGAATCCTATGATATTATCACCGGTTGTGGAACTTCTTGCCAATCCGCTGGCTGAAGTGATTAACTGTTCACTAAAAAATGGTATTGTTCCATCAGAAATCAAACTTGCCAAAGTTCTCCCCATTCACAAACAAGGTGCCAAAAATGAAATTAATAATTACAGACCCATTTCTATACTACCTTTTTTCTCCAAATTATTTGAAAGAGTAATGTATGACAGATTACTTTCATACATAAAGCATAAGGACATATTATATCCGTTTCAGCATGGCTTTCAGCCGGGTCACTCTACCTCCATGTCACTGATTGATATACAGGACAAAATTACCAAGGCCATGGACAATAATGAATACTCGATTGGTATCTTCCTTGACCTTGCAAAGGCGTTTGATACTGTGGACCACAAAATACTTTTGTATAAACTTGAGCACTATGGTATTAGAGATAATGCACTTCGATGGCTTAGTAGTTATTTGGGCAATCGTCTACAGCAGGTGCTTTGTGATGGAAAATTGTCTAACTTTCAAACTATAGAATTTGGGGTACCTCGAGGCTCTATCCTTGGTCCTCTCCTGTTTTTAATCTATATCAATGATCTCCCAAATTCATCATCCATCTTACACTATATTCTATTTGCCGATGATTCTAATGTATTTTTATCGCATGCCTCCTATGATCAGCTTCTTCAGCTAGTTAATAATGAATTAATATCAGCTAGTGATTGGTTCAAGGCAAATAAACTTTCATTAAATCTATCTAAAACTAATTATATCATATTTCGTTCAAATAAAAAACCAATACCTATAACAATTAATGAGCTGCTTATTGACAACAAAATTATTCCTCAAGTTTACACGACAAAATTCCTTGGCGTTCATATTGATCAGCACCTAAAATGGAAAGTCCATATAGACGAAATAAGTAAAAAAAATTCAAAAAGCATAGGCATTATTAAGAGAGTCTCTTACTTGCTTCCCTCTCATGTGCTTATCAATCTATATTTCACCCTAGTCTATCCATACCTTAGTTACTCTAATTTAATTTGGACTTCTACCTATGATACCCATCTCCATGTTTTAAGGACCTTGCAAAAAAAAGCCATACGAGTTATCACTAAATCCACTGTTAATTGTCATACTGGTCCCCTATTTGCTGAGCATAAACTCCTAAATATTAAACAGATTAGATTTGAACAGACATCTCAATTTATGTATCAATACATCAATAACCTCCTCCCTTCTTCCTTTGCTTCCTACTTCTCTCCTGCATTGCATTCTGGACTCACTAGAGGTAATAGAGACTTCAGTATTATTTTTGCTAAAACAAATGTTCGGAAATTTTCCATTAAATTCCAAGGCCCTGTCATATGGAATAAAATTCCGATTCACATTCGTAAGGCTACTAACTTAACTCACTTTAAACACCTGTTACGTGTGTATACATTATCTAATATTTTGTGTTAATAGCATGAGGGGTTACCCATGCTGATGCTGATTTATTTGATTGTTTGATTGCTTTGCTTTTATTTTGTTCTTTCTCTGAATTTTTTCCTGTAGTGTTTGCTACATTAGTTTTTCGATATTTTTTTTCTTTCCCTAGTTAAGTAATATCTCTGTAATATCTCCAATACTCCCTTCAGCTTTCACTTTCTCACTTCACTTTGTTAATTAGGCCCCTGCTTAGCGGGACTTGTCCCTTTTGGTGTGCCTATTTGCTCCCTCACTCTTATAACACCTATTCACTTTGAGTATTTTCTTATTGCGAATTATGTTTATACTTTGTTAAACATACATGTACAATTGAATTGTTGGGAACAATAAAAATATGTCTGTCTGTCTGTCTGTCTGACACCAACGGGCACTGAGCCCATGGACCGCAATGATGATGATGATATATATATATATATATATATATTTATATATATATATATATATATATATATATTCGGGGAAATGACGTGCAGTCAGACCTTGGCAACACTATGGTGTGTACTCTAATTTTTCCACTGCAGCCCTAAATTGAACTTAATTTTGTGAGGCGCTGTGGTGCAATGGTGGGTTCGGTGCATTGGAGCCGGAGGGTTCCAGGTTCGAATCCACCTCAAGTTCCTTCACTCGTGCGCTTCGGCGTGAAACTCCGATGCAGCGTCCGCCCTATAGTCGGGAGCGCCTCTGAGTAGAGAGCTTGCAGGAGTGCAATAGTAAATACGATAAATAAATAAAATAAAATAAAATTATATTTGGTTAGATTCGATTATTAGTATATTTTAGGCTATATATTATAGCATATTATAGCATATTACAGCATATTATAGCATATTATGGCATATAATTATAGCGTGTGTACTGTATGTATACCATCCGTTGGTGTATACGGAGAAGAGTTTGTAGTAGTTGATGTTCCAGTGTTTGCTTTTGCAGATGAATTGTCCGAGAAGAGAGAAGCTGATGTTGTCTGCGCTGATCGTCACTCGCTCCTTCCGATCCGTCTCGAAGAACAGCCAATCACCGTGCAGATCAACCGGAAACCGACATTCAGACCGAGACGAAGGCAACAGATCTAGACAACAACAACCGTCATGATCACTCTTTCGTTCTCATCGAATTCGTCCCCCTCTCTGTCTGCCTCTTTCCCTGCCTATATTAGGCCTATATGTATGCATGACTCGCTCCCTCGCCATTGCTTTCTGCCTCACTCACTGCCTGTTTTCTTGCTTTGCTTGCATCCCTCCGTTTTTTTTTATCCCACTCTCTACCATGTGCACGCTTCTTATATCAATCCCTATATACCTACTGGGCTGCTTACCTGTCTGTCTGTCTGTCTGCCTGGATTTCCGTTCATGTTGACCTGTGCATGTATAGTAGACTATATAGTAGTATACCGACAGTAGGTTATATGCCGGTACTTGCCTCCCTCTCCCTCATAATTAACTTCCTCGCTTACTCACCTTCCATGCAGGACCACGCTAGCTTTTCTTTCATTGCCTGCATAGGCTACGCATGCCCATGCATCTACTTACCTTTATTTGCTTACTTTTGACCGTCTGCTTCGCTTAATGGCTACAACTGCTACAGCTTCCTTAGATGATATTATATGGCATGATATGATAATTATGATATGATATATAATTATGTTCCATGCACTCTTGAAGTCTTTCTTCGTGTTAGTTATCCCATCATTACATATGACAAAATAAACTTATAGATCTATAATTCTATATACTACAATGTAGTCCAATCTCATCTAATTTATTACAATCCTCGTATAATTATTAATTATACTTCACCATTTATATATAGGCCTACGCCATCTTTTTTCCCTTCGATTCCGTAGATTCTGCTGAGTTAGTTTTAAATACGGTTTATATGCAACATGTTCAGAAGCATATACATGTAGATCATGCACTGTAGGCCTACATGTGAAAAATGTTACATGTACATGACAGTCTTGGTGTTGATCTGTGCTTACTGCAGAGTCCACATGAACGCTTGCAGTAGTTGGCGTACTGGTATAAGGCACTGTTGACACAACGACCTTCCTTCGCGTACTCGGCACAATGGTAGCTGTCGTCGTAACACAATCCCGGCTCTGATCTCAGAAATGAACACAGACTACTAATTACTTTTGCGACAGCGACAGTTATGACCTCGATAACTATAGGCTACGACATAACCATGATGATAACAATGATGACGCGATGACTCCAGTGTTACGTAAATTATATATTAGGCCTAATATTATGTAAACGGTTTAAAGCAGTGGTTCCCAACCTTTTTTGACTGTCGGGCCACTTTTTCTAAGTTGGAGGACACGAGGGCCACTTTTTCTTATTTGAAGGACATCAGGGGCCACAAGGCTAAAATTTAATTAACTAAGGGCATATAAAATTGTTATAATTGAATCATAAAAGAATGTTTGATGCCATTTATTAACGTCCAAATAAAATAATTTGTAATAGAAAAGAATTATATATTCTAAGTTTCTAACCTGTAAAAATTGTCAAATTTTACACATATTTTTCTTAATTCATTGAGGTGCTGCGGGCCATTTTTGTAGGCCTGGCGGGCCACTTTTGGCCCGCGGGCCACGGGTTGGGAACCGCTGGTTTAAAGTATGACTTTAACTGATCAAGTCTTAGATCTATATGCAGCGCTTTAGGGGATCGACTCTCTCCTCTGCAGTGCTGCCAGTGCGTAGAGGTGCCAGTTATGTAATTTCAGCAGGTCGTGTCGGGCCGTCAGATGACGGGAGTTATCTATCAGGTCGAAGAAATTTAATGCAAAGAAGCTAATTATTGAGAATTCTAGCGAATTTTTGGAAGATCATAAGCTTATAAAGTAGGTTAAGAGTAAGACAGAAACCTGCTGCGATCGCCACTGTTTCTCTGTGCATTCAACTGTAACACCATGGACTGCTTTTACGGACAACCCTTTTGACTCAACGCAGCGCTCGTGAATAAGCCGGTGCCCTCGCGCTTGGCTTTCGAGAAGAGCTTTAGAAATTTGAAGATTGTATACGATTACGATTACGATTAACTTCGTTATTGAACTAAGTTACAGACCGCTACGGTTGACTGCCAGTTCAAGCAGGGCGACCGGAACGGCATTGGCTCCGCTTGGAAGGCCGCGTTTAGTCGTCGGACAGATCGGACTGAAGTACCAGGACAGCCGCATCGTTGCTACGACCGAATCCTGTGGCTGATGGTTGATGGGAATACGCTGAAGAAATAAGCAAATATTTCACTATTAACAACAATGTCGATATTCATACGAAAGATTATTTTGATGAAGAATGATTGGTCGCATGTTAAATATTTTCAATATTTCGGATTTCAGTAGTGAACCACAACCCGGTGGATCATATCCTAAGCCTAAGGGCATGCAGAAAGATAATTAAACAAGAGAAAAGATCTTATCTGGATATCTCAGGTATTTTTGTGTAGATTTATGTAGGTTTGAGGTATATATACCAAAACAAACTGAGGATGTTCTCCAGGCAGTGACGTCAGAACAAATTGGAATCCTTCCTCTTCCCAGTTGGCCCAACACAGAAGTCTCGTCTCTACAAATATTATTTATCACAGATTGCAGAATGATAAGCGAATGAATGAGAATATAATAATAATAATAATAATAATAATAATAATAATAATAATAATAATAATAATAATAATATTAATAATAATAATAATAATAATAATAATAATAATAATAATAATTTGTCTTTAATGAAGCGCCTGCAAACGCACTGCGCTTTGCATGTAGGCTACAAGTTATGCAGTAATCTTAATTAACATGAAAGTTAACTACTAACAGAACAGACAGCATGCAATACAATACACGGAGCCAATAATTATATCAGCCTATACAAAGCATGTCCGCTCTGGACCGCCCAATGGGCTCGAAACCGTTACCTCTCGCTCTCCATGCCAGCGTGTTATCCGATGCGCTGTACTGGCCCACTACTGGGCCCCCAGGGATGACTAACTGATTGATTGACCTATAGATCTAGATAGATGTATGAATGGATGGGTATCCACCCATCACAATTGTGATGACTGAGTCTGAATGGATGAATGGATCGATGAATGTGATTGGTTATTATAAGCAAAAGAGATTTAAGCAAAAACATGAAACTTGATCGATGGATGGAGCTACATTGATAAATGATAACCTAGTCTTTTGTCCTGGAATGGACTGCATTCGTGGCTTGCGAAGACGAACCAAAGACTTTCTCCTTGAACGCATTCCGACTCCAGACGTGAAGGTCGCCATTCGTCAGGACACAGCTGTGCAAAATAATCAATCAATCATTCAATCGATCAATCAATCAATCAGATGACGACGCATTGATGATCATCAACCAATATTATAGCGCTTTTTCAAAAAACAATTAACGATGGAGCGTTTAGTTCGAGAGGACACCCTAGCCTACACGCACGCATACACACAAGAACCGGCAGCAGACAAACAAAGAGAAGGACAAAACTTTCAGACCTATAGAATAACACTTAGATCAATTATTGTCGCAATGCTTGAAACCAACTAATCATAAAATAATGATTCGGCGCTAAAAAAAACCCGGCAAATCAGAAGATCAGCAATGCATCAATGATTTTAGTTTCATAGATGAATCATGGAAAGATATGTGGTGTGGATGGGTACGGTAGGTGAATAGCTTATAATATAAACAGATTCTAATCAAATTACTGCAAGTAATAGAAAAATAATTAATTATTAACATTGAGAGGCCTGCAGACAGGTTTGCAGATTTTACCGAAAGCACGAAACAGTGAGTCAGCCGATGAGTGGGCTTGTCAAGTCATAGTCTATGCATGAAAAACGAATAAAAATTTGAATCCATGGTTGAGTAGATTAAAGCTTCATATGCGTGCCTGTCTTACTCATGACTTTTCTCTTTGACCGTGCCACGGTGCTAGGGTCGGGAGCGCCTCTGAATAGCTATCTTGAGGGGGCACTGTACATTCCACATAGATAGATTAAATAGATAGATATAGGCCTAATTAAAGTTATGTTCTTTGCAAAGCACCTGTATGTTTATGAAAGCCTATCTGTAGAGTTTATGGCAATACGTCTGCTTGTACTTCCGTGCATGTTTGAAATGTCTGTTTGTATGTCTGCTTGTATATAGGCCTAGTTGTCTACCTCTGTGTTTCTGTTGAGCGTGGCGTGGAAGTCAAATCCACCGTTGAGTGGACAGAAGCTCCATTCCTCCTGGACGGGCACTGCATTTAATGCAACCATAATTATTATACACAAAATTAATACAAAGTATGACTCTCAAAAACATGCAACAATATACGCCTAGTACCGTAGCCTAAATTCGAATATTAAACAGTCGATACAACAGAACTGCTGACTGCTGTATTGGGCCTACAAGAGATTCGGTATTGCACAAAATAAAGTCGATGACATTGGCCCTGCGGGGTATGGGTATACGAGATGCCGTAAAGCACTGGGCGCGGTGGTGTAATGGTGGCGTCGTTGCCTTGAAGCCGGAAGGTTCGAGGTTCGAATCCACCTCAAGTCGCCGCGTAAGGTGGGCAAGTCCTTCACTCGCAATTGCTCAGCGCTTCGGCGTGAAACTCCGATGTAGTGCCCGCTCTGCAGTCGGGAGCGCCTCTGAGTAGAGTGCTTTAAGGGGCGCTATAACAAGTGCACATACAAACACACAAATAAACAAACAAACTGGGCAAAACGACCACTATTGAGGAAACTTTAACCGTGGCGAACTAATTCAGTCATTTATCAATTTCTATAGCGCCTCTTCAAAGGTTGTTCTATACTCATGAGCGTTTCCTACTCCAGCGCCGCAAAATGGACAGCTCTGAAAGAGTTGGATAAGTAAATGCTTGATGTAATTACATTTGTCGGTGAAGCAAACAGGTTCACTCTCATCCCGTTCTTGTTCCCTCATCAATTAACTTATGATGCGACACGTTGTCTGACACGCAATATGCTGCTATACGATGCATACACTGCTGCACGTAAAGGCAAAGGTGTAATGTATATCCTACTCCTCAAATATTACACAAGTGGGTTGAATTCATTACACGAGTTGGACGATGGACGAGATACAGAGGTTCAGAGAGAGAGAGAGAGAGAGAGAGAGAGAGAGAGAGAGAGAGAGAGAGAGAGAGAGAGAGAGAGAGAGAGAGAGAGATACAGAGGTTCAGAAAGAGAGAGAGAGAGATATATATACAGAGGTTCAGAAAGAGAGAGAGAGAGAGAGAGATACAGAGGTTCAGAAAGAGAGAGAGAGAGAGAGAGATACAGAGGTTCAGAGAGAGAGAGAGAGAGAGAGAGAGAGAGAGAGAGAGAGAGAGAGAGAGAGAGAGAGAGAGAGAGAGAGAGAGAGAGAGAGAGAGAGAGAGAGAGAGAGAGAGATAGATACAGAGGTTCAGAGAGAGAGAGAGAGAGAGAGAGAGAGAGAGAGAGAGGGAGGGAGGGAGGGAGGGAGGTGGGAGGTGGGAGAGGGAGAGGGAGAGAGAGCACAACTAAATTTTTTATAAATTGTCTGAGAGAAGTTATTGTATTATGAAATCACTTATAGTCGCACACATCAACACTGCAAAAATACTTATGTGCATGTGCATACACCTATCCAATATCTATCATATCTGTGACCTGTCTGATATATCTTCCTACCTATCCAGGGCCACTCCTGTCGTTGCAGAACGTTCTCCGCACACACGTCTCCTATTTGTTTGTCCTCACGCGGACCTGCGATGACAAGAAAACTATATTATAGACAATCATGGTATAGCGCCATTATAATAATTAGGCGACTCAGTGAATAAATTCGGAAGGCGAAGTGGAAGACCGGATGCAAAATCAGAAGCAGAAGGAGAGGATGATACGCCCCTCTGACCCTGTGGTAACATATACATAATTGTATATATATAATTATAGGCCTATAAAATAATAATTTTCGTTTACTAACATTTAGACCTGGGAGTCGACCCCAATAAGTCGACCCCAGTCGACTTGGTCATACCAAGTCGGGTCGGGTCGTTTCTGCTCACCGCAACTGACCCCAAGTCGAATTTTGTAGATAGAAGTCACTTGAAGTTGTTTCTACCACAAGTCGACTTAAACCGACTTGAGACACAAACATAGTCAAATTTGTCACTTCAATGATCGTGACAACATTCAAGCAGATTTTGTTGCCTGGTGTGTTTACAAGAATGAATGAGGCCTTTCCTAAACATAGACTTACTGATTATTTTACCGGTACACTATCGTGCAGACTGTCGTCTGCCTATCTATTCATATGATTAATTCTATGCTAAAACTTCATGCTTAATTAAAATGGTGAAACAAAATGTTGCTAAAATATTAGCACGTGTGCTTATCAAGCAATCAGTGAACTTCTAGAGGTAAGTGAATTCGGCGCAAAGAAAGCTGGATCTACAAGGCCTGTAATAAATCGATAGTTTAACGCTACTTTAGTGCACTGCATCTGCAGACGGAAAAACTATTGTAGGGCCAATTGGTCAATGAAAGACTTTACTGTCAGTCAGTAGACCTAGTAGCTGTAGTAGCTTACTGTAGGATGATGTGCTTGCAATGCTATTTGCTAAGTTGCGAAATGATGTTAGTGGCCAAATAATTATGAAAAACAGAATTACAAACTAGGCCTATCATATCACGCCATTCATTCAGTGCAACCAGTCCGCGGTCTGCCATTTTATCTTAGACCTTGTTCTTTTTACAAATTTATTTAATATTAATATTAAAAAATAATAATAATGAGTGTGATCCAAATAATCACAGACAACGGACAAGCTAAAATTCATACGCCTAATAATTTGCCGTCGCATTGTCTAGGCTACTATAGATGGTCCAAAGCATCACAAAACTGTTCAAACTGAAACACAAACAGCCTGAAATTGACTTAATAACACTTTTACAAATTCATGCGTCAATTGAATGTTGAGGCCTCATTAGGCCTACTCATCGGTACGCCTAAATGAAATTAATGCTTGGAGGAAATTGGCTAGACTTCTTGCATTAGTAGCCGTACGTAGACCTAGGCTAATGGCTGATACCATGTCAGAAGTCGACTTCAAGTCGGAAGTCGGTTGTTTTTCTGCCAAGTCGGGTCAAGTCGTTTTGACGTCGGGAAGTCGACTTCAAGTCGACCTCAAGTCACTTTAGGGTCAAGTGGGGTCAGATTAGCTGACCAAAGTCACTCCCAGGTCTACTAACATTCCATCTGACAGACCGCAGAATGATTACAGATACAAGTTACACGAAATACGGCCTGCTTCGCACGACGCGCAGGTCGGCTACACAGCAGGTTCGGTAGCTTAACACTGATGGTCCAAGTGCTGGAACGCTCCTGTTCGGCCAAGCCAGGAGTGGGGGCGATCTTATTTTCAACAGACCCGAGGCAAACAACACAACAGAAAGCGCCACTGGCAGCTAACAGAAAATTCCAATAAATTTTTGCCCTGAGCGAGGCTTGAATCCAGGCGGCGATAACGACTACTCAGTTTATCGGCCAGCGCTCTCTCCACTGAGCTACGGACCATTGAAAACAGGATATGTAATTATACATATTATATATATATAATATATATATATCCTGCTATAACCAAAGCTGGACTGTGGACGGGAACAATGAGTGCGCCTCTCAGACTCCATAGTCCATAGGCCTACACCGTCATACTTATCGTTGTCGTCGTCGTCGTCGTCATCATCATCATCATCATCATCATCATCATCATCATCATCATTTGCTCCATCATCACCACCATCATCATCATCATCATCATCATCATCATCATCATCATCATCATCATCATCATCATCATCATCATCATCATCATCATCATCATCATCATCATCATCATTTACTCCATCATCATCATCATCATCATTTACTCCATCATTATACTGTTTGTTTAATTCAAGAAGTTCAAGTATGCTTCCTTACGCTGCAATAGCGGAAAGAAGATGAACTTTGGTCCATTTTTGCATTTCAAAACGGTGGAGAGGAACCAAGGAATGAAGGAACGAATGAAAATGAAAATGATCGAATGAGTGAACAGATTACGATTGGACGA
>OX457041.1:23394764-23457264 GCA_949752735.1 Lumbricus terrestris | reverse complement strand
CAGGATTGACATTTCCCCCCCCAGAAAAATTTCACAAAATGATAATTTTTTTGTTACTGTTTTCATTGTTGTTTTACATGAAGTGTTATAATATACCGTAATATTATTTATTATTATATATGATTATAATGACATTATTTACTACTATAATATATGATACTATCATGTTGCAATGAGTATAACTTGTTGTATATATTTGTATAAACACTATTTTTTCTTAACTAAAAACAGAGATGACATCCCTTCCAGAACAATTTGTCAAAATGATAATAGTTTTTAGGTGCTGTTTACATCATTGCATTACATGAACTGTTATAATATTATGCCGTAATATTATTTACCACTATATGGTTGTAGTAATTATTTACTATAATATATGACACAATCCTGCTAAAATGAGTTTAACTTACTGAACATAATATTATGTACAAATACTATTTTTGCACAACTGAATGGCTTCAATCCAGTGCCATCCTTCAAATTTTAAGCTGTCGAATTTCAGAATGTTTTGGTCCTATTATTTGAACACCTAGTAAAACAACATCATTACTACACATGGCTTCTTGATTTTGGTACTGGTAGTTTATTAGTTCTTGGTTGATTTGTGTACCATATGATTTTTTAAAGTGTACATGTATCTTGGTAAGCAATACAGTATTGGGAAACAGGGATAAGCTGATTAAAGTGCTTAAAAGTCAGCTTATATAATCACGTCTGCAGTTATTCATTAGAATAACCCAGCAACAGTAGAACTGAGCTGCTGATCTCGATACATAAAGATGTTTTTTATTGTAATTTTAATTTTATATATATATATTAAAATCCTAAAGAACTTTATATCAGTACTGAAATAATGGAGTTATTTTGCTAAAATGGCATCTTCAAAGTGTACCATTGCAATGTGGAAATTCAAAAAGTTTCTAATGGGTCACTGAAAAAGTACAGTTATATTTTGTTAAGATGACAACTTAAAATGCTGCCATTGCAATTTGGTATTTCAAAAATGTTCTAATGGGTCACTGAAAAAGTACAGCTATTTTGTTAAGATGACAGCTTAAAATGCTGCCATTGCAATTTTAAAATTCAAAAATTTTCTAATGGGTCACTGAAAAAGTACAGTTATATTTTGTTAAGATGACACCTTAAAATGCTGCCATTGCAATTTGGTAATTCACAAATTTTCTAATGGGTCACTTAAAAAGTACAGCTATTTTGTTAAGATGACAGCTTAAAATGCTGCCATTGCAATTTTAAAATTCAAAAATTTTCTAATGGGTCACTGAAAAAGTATAGTTATATTTTGTTAAGATGACACCTTAAAATGCTGCCATTGCAATTTGGTAATTCACAAATTTTCTAATGGGTCACTGAAAAAGTACAGCTATTTTGTTAGGATGACACCTTAAAATGCTGCCATTGCAATTTGAAAATTCAAAAATTTTCTAATGGGTCACTGAAAAAGTACAGTTATATTTTGTTAAGATGACAACTTAAAATGCTGCCATTGCAATTTGGTATTTCAAAAATGTTCTAATGGGTCACTGAAAAAGTACAGCTATTTTGTTAGAATGACACCTTAAAATGCTGCCATTGCAATTTAAAAATTCAAAAATTTTCTCATGGGTCACTGAAAAAGTGCAGCTATTTTCTTAAGATGACACCTTAAAATGCTGCCATTGCAATTTGAAAATTCTAAAAGTTTCTGGTGGGGAGGGGCAGGTCCCCTCCCCATACCTCTCCCCTTCCGGTCTTGGCGCTACGCATGTTACGAGCGCCCTTCGGACGCTCAATTGTCTCCCCCCCCCAGAGACCTCAATTCCCCCCCCAGAGTCGGGGGACTAGATTAAACACTGTTTGATACGACACAACGCTCGTGAATGAGCTTATGCCCTGCGTTGCGGCACATGAATTTTAAGTAACGCTTTACGTATATATTTTCGAGTTTACGATGATGATTGCACCCATCACTTCCAGAGTCTCACCTAAAAGCATCTATAGAAGACTCAATGAAAGATGACTGCATCTTATAACTGCACTTGCAGGATCCTTGTAATGTCTTCTGTGCTTGATAAGCCCTTCTATAAGGAGATCAGTTCGGTATCAATGAAATCGGATTATTTAGAACATTTAAAACCAGTGCATGATGGTAGGTCTCAATGCTGTAGACGTAAATTAACACGTCTTGCCTTCCGCATGTTGTTTCGCGACGCTTTAATATAATCTTTCGTCTAGCGCCACTATAATGATGCCCGATCGATGGTACTACTCAGGGTGAGAATTGCCGGGGGGTTGGGGGTTTCAACCCCCAGTCTTTCTTAGTGCCCCATAGTAAACTCTGTTTTTCACGCCCCAATTCCAAGTTTATCATAGGCCAACCCCCCAGTTATTTTTCCACAATTCTCACACTGGTACTACCATAGGCCTAATTGTAATAATTATAAATAATTGCGCACGTCAAATTCCAGAGTAACTCAGTGCGCGGAAGGAAAGAAAGGACTCCGAGTTCGAGACGACATGGAAGCAATCTACAGACGATGGAATGAGTCAATGAAAGAATGAATTGATGGTTGAGATCTGATTCTGATGATTATGGGGCAGACTTTGCTGAGCGAACTTTGCCGGAAGAGAGTTGCAGAGGAGCAGCAAGAGAAAGGGAGCACCAGCCGAGATAAAATTATAATACATGGAACTGTATCTTATCCACAGACTCGCATTAGTCTATAATTATATGCATATTTTATAAGTGACTCTCGCAGAATGACCATTCAGATACACTCTCAGCACGAAAACTCAGGGGTGCAGTGGTGTAGACAGGAATTTATGATGGGAGGGTTTTGGGGGTTTATGGCCTGACCGGATGTTCTTCCTGACACGAACCCAACAGTATTATACAGTAAATAAAAAAGAACGAATTAACAAAGAGAATAAAGTAAGAATAAAGTAAGAAAGATAACTGTTTGTTTTTCTTATTTATTTTTTTATTTGTTATGTTATGTTATGTTATGGATAAATAACCATTTTTAAAAACTTGTTCCTGAGTCAATGGGGGTTTAACGCCACTGCCGGGTGCGTGGGGAAATAAGTGCCTTTACTCTCAAGTGGGTAATCAAAAGGCTCTTGAATATACGTCTATTGGTCATATAACTTATAGCGGCACAGCAATACCTGTGAGGTTGAAGTTAGGAAGTGAAGAGAAAGAACGCAGTCTTTGCCATTTACCGAACAGAATTGACGACGAAGTTTGTCTGGTTTGTGACCAAACCATTGAAACATTGAAACAGAACTGTTATGTTCTGCTAGGCTGATCAATTACATGAGAGAAAGAGATAGATACAGACAGACAGACAGACAGACAGACAGACAGACAGACAGACAGACAGACAGACAGACAGACAGACAGATGTAGAGAGATACAGACAGACAGAGACAGAGATGTAGAGAGAGAGAGAGGCAGACAAACATAAATACAATGTATGCATACAGACAGACAGACAGACAGACAGACAGACAGCATGCTGAGTATCATCCGCGTGCACCCAGTTGACTAGCTTAGTATATAGGCCGACGTCGATTGGAAAACTGAAGACTCTTAATAATAACAGCCTAACAGGCCGAGGACAGATTCCTGTCGCACTACTTAAAAAATAATTAACCGTGTTGCCCATAATAGTCTAAAGCTGCTACAAAATGTTCTGTCGAGAATACCAGGCACGATTATTTTCTACATTGCGTTCAAGAACAGTACATCTAGAATTATATTGTAGCAGGCCTACATTTTGCACCAGTCTAAATGATCTTGCATGACTTATCAAGCTGACGAAATGTGGACGCCATAGAAGTCGTGAGATGAGATTAGACAAACTAGGTACAATGGTAGCGAGGACTGCAGAGGGGGGGGACCTCCCCCTGGGGTCTGCAGCAGCAGCAGGGGTCGGTTGTCATCAGTGGCACTCTCTTTCCTATAATGGCTGGCTTTTGTCTTCGGTTCGTTGACCATGGCGTGAGTCACGCACCAGATGGCTTTCAGTCGAAGCGACGAGCATACATGTATATGGGGCTTCGCTGAGAAAGACAAATAGACAAACAAATAGACAGACGGACAGGCAGGCAGGTTCGTAGACAGACAGAAGAATACACATACAGACGGACTGACAGACGAATGAACAGACGGACAGACATGAATACACGCAGACAGGTAGAGATACAAACAGACAGATAGACAGACAGGCGAACGGACAAACAGATGGACGAACGGATATATAGACAGGCAGACACATAGACAGATAGACAGAGAGAGCTGCAATGGAGATGTTTTATCGATACTGATTTCAATAACATTAGGACTTGACGATCGATTCAGTTGGAGCGAGAAGTTCAGATGTAGAACACGTGGCTGGACATCTACCGGACGACAGGGAAGAGGAGGGTGATGGGAGAAGGAAAATGTAGGGGAGGAGAACGGAGCGGAGTAGGAGGAGGGCGAGAAGGAGGTAGTAGAGTATGTCAGGGGTGGATACAGAATTTTTCGTAGGAGGATCAAAATTTTCGGTCTTGGGACAGGGAAAACTTTTCGTCTTGGTTGCCGAAAAATCTGATGACTTTATTTGTCATTTGTCTCGAATGCCTAAGAAAAAGATATCATTTTTATCCGCCAAAATAGTTGATGACCTTTTTAAGTCGTAAGGACCTCGTATACGGACCTCGTGGGCGTGGGTAGGGACCTGCGGAACTACTCATGGGGGGCACGTCAATTTTCCGAGCCAGAATAGCTGGTCAAAATAAAGAAATTTCTAAATGAGGCCATGGCCGGATTGGCCACCCTGGATCTACCCCTGGAATATGTTGTGTATCACTTTAAATAGCCTTTTAAATGTTACCCAACATCGCCGCATTGTTTTATGTTAGTCTGCTTGCTTCTGCCAGTAATATCGGTTTGTCGCTCTCCCTTTGGCTTAATATCCCGTTCTCTACTCTTTTTCTTTGGTTCTACATGTATGTCTAGCTTTCTATGTCTAGCCTTATTAGACGGGGAGCGGATATAAGCCCCACTGGACATTATCCCCCCGGACAAACCTCCCCGGACAAACCTCTTCCTCCCCGATTTTACGTAGGACATTATCCCCCCGGACAAATCATAGAATAATGCCGTAACCGATAAGACTTGTCACTGGCATTCACATGAAAACGAAAGTTCTTAGGGTCATATAGGTCCTAATTGTGTCAGTAGGCTTAGACTTCGATGTGAAATGAACGAATGGGAATCGTATGTAGGACCTCTACAGTCTACTTGTTTAGTGTCATACAACAAAGGTTTGTCAACATCAGTTAGGCTAGGTCTGAGCTTCGTAGACTATTAGAGTCGTTTCCATTCAAAATTAGATTAGTAGGCCTACTCACTGTATACCGATTCCCATTGAAGCGTGAAGCCACAATCGTTGGACCCAGCACGCAACGGAAAGTGGACCTACGCGTAGCAGTAGCACAGTATTCTTGTAATGAAAGAACATTTTAATTTAACGTTACAGGGTAGCATACATGTGTATAGCTTCTGTATAATTACATGCTACAATGATAGAATTTATAGATGTGATGCTGTGAGCGAGCAACCAGTTATTCGTTGTTTTCAGAATCAGAGTTTCATGCATGGGCATCCAGTCATAATTTTATGGGCAAGAGCAGGGCATTTCCCCCTCTAGAAAACTGACACCTATCCTTTCAGCCTAATTACTGCTTTTGTGTTTTTAACTACGGTAATTTCTCCGCCCAAATTAGGCAGTAATGATGCTAATAATACACAAAGTTAAGCCGAGAAATTGGCATTCAGATACTCATAGGCTATGGGACAAATACTCATGCATGTTCTTAATTTCTTGCTTTGCATTTTCAACCTTTAAAATGTAAGCATGATCTTGCATTTTGCCCCTTCTGCAAAAAACCTACGGAAGCTCATGAGGGTTTTGTAAAGAAGGAGTTTATATTCGAAGTCGGGTGGAAAATGCGGATCGCCGACCCACGTGGCCTTTGGACACAATCATTGACTGTCGATTCATTCATCGAAGGAAAACCAGTGGAAAAGTGGAGTATATTCTTTCCAGAAGACGGGGCGGAAAAGCGTCAGATCGCTCTCTGTGGTCCCGGGTCGGTCGGAATCTGGATTAATCCAATTACACAGAAAGGGTCATAGACTGCAGGAAGCATCACGTGAATGACACGCTACGCTGCACCGATGGATCCATTCATCCGTAACAATTCTCGCTCGATGAAGTACTGTACACGGACGCACTTTCCTCCCTCTCTGTTATACTCTCTGTTATACTACTTCGCCTCTCCATATTTTCCATCTCCCTCACCTCTCTCACAATCCGTGTCCCTTCCATCCTCCCTTCCGCTCTATTCTCTGTGTCTGTTGCTGCCTCCGTCTCTCTGTCTCTCTCTGTATGTCTCTGTCTGTCTCTGTCTCTGTCTCTGTCTCTGTCTCTGTCTCTGTCTCTGTCTCTGTCTCTGTCTCTCTCTCTCTCTCTCTCTCTCTCTCTCTCTCTCTCTCTCTCTCTCTCTCTCTCTGTGTGACCCACTCATTCTCTCCCTGTCAATCTCTCTCTCTCTGTCTTTCTATCTCTCTCGGTCTCTCTGTCTCTTTGTCTCTGTCTCTGTCTATGTCTCTGTCTCTGTCTCTCTCTCACTCTGTCTCTCCATCCCCTCTCTTCTCTTTCTTCCGTCTCTCCATCTCTAATGTCCTCATCATGCACGACATCACTCACTCGAGAGATGAGGTGAGTAGAACAAAAGAGGAATGTTCTGTAAAACAACGATTGAAACGATAGAACAAAGTAGGCCTACATGCATCACAGAAATCATCATCATCATCATCATGCGCATGATCCGCTTATCAGTGTTTGGCTGTCATCTACAAGACTACAACCCAACATTGTATGCGTATACGTACAAATATCACACATGTACATGTACGTGTGCTTGTGTGTATGTATGTGCGTCAGTATGTGTGTATGTATGTATGTATGTATGTATGTATGTATGTATGTATGTATGTACGTATGTATGTATGTATGTATGTATGGGTATGTATGTATGGGTATGTATGTATGGGTATGTATGCATGTATGTATGTATGTATGTATGTATGTATGTATGTATGTATGTATGTATGTATGTATGTATGTATGTATGTATGTATGTATGTATGTATGTATGTATGTATGTATGTATGTATGTATGTATGTATGTATGTATGTATGTATGTATGTATGTATGTATGTATGTATGTATGTATGTATGTATGTATGTATGTATGCCTCTGTATGAGTCCCGAGTTCTCCCACTGTTATCCCCAGTTAAGCACGATTGCCAGCGCATGCATTGCCTTTAACAATCGCATCAGAAATGAAGTGTTGTTTGGTTCAGCTAAGGTATGTAAACGTGAGCACCTGATGTCTTAGGCCTACTTGTATATCTATATAGCACCATTTGACAGTTGAACATTTATATAGCACCATTCGTCAAAAATTATAATTTATATGGCGCAGTTACACGGCCATGCCGTTACAAAGGCGCCTTAGCCGTAGGCCTACCAATTAATATCGGTATAATTATTTTAGGCCTACTGCTATAATTATTTTATTCGGTGTAATTAATAGCATCCATCTCATTCTTAGATTTGCCTTCAGCCAAATCATCAATAACTTCGTTGCCTAATCTGCTAAGTCACTTAGTCAAATGTAATTGCTCGACCGCCAGCCGCCTGAGGATTTAATCTCAGTTATATCCAACGAAATTCTTCTCTCCTTTTTGTCTGCATGCCCAGAACGTCTTGATTGGTAGCGGAGCCAAGGATTCTATATTAGCGGAGCCAAACCAAAATCTTTCAACATGTCTATGTTTAAGTAGAGCCCTACGGCCAGCGGACGAATAAAGCACATGCGGGAAATCTTCATGCTGCGCAGTTGGAAATTATCTTCTTAATAATGCATAAACGACGAGTGTGTGATTTTATATGACGAAAATGAAACGTTCTACCGGAGAGAAGCGCTCACAATTTTTGTCGTCGTTTATCTTTTTAGAAATAAAAAATAAAAGTTGAATCATTCGACGTGCCTGGGCAGGCCCCTGTGATTTACTTGAATCCAACATGGCGACCATATTTAAGCTAATCAGACAGTTGATTAATTCAATTGTTAATCACTAAATCTTGTCTAGTTTCGCAGTTTAAACCTCTGGGATGTCTTATACGGTTCCTGCAGCTAGATGTCTAATCATTTACGAATAGGGCCTAATATTGTGCTGATATATGGATCTCGAGCCATTTAAATACATTTAAGCGATTATACAGTCTTCAGAGTCAGTAGGCCTATAGCGCATCATTTCAGATTCAAAATTAATTTAGTCCTCAGAGACTTAATTAAAATGTCTGATAAAGTAGACCTTAGAGTATCAATATATTCCTTCATAGATGGTTAAAAAATGGCAGCTTTACATTGGTAGGCCATGATGTTGTTGGATTCAAGTCTTCAAGTCTCCAGTATAGGCCCGACAAGCCCCGGGAAAAGAAAAAAAGACGAAGTAGTATTTAGGCAAAATTATGATGCAACCTTTGATTGGTCAGATGTGATAAACGCAGCTTGAAGGACGGTCATTCCAGATGGACGACCCAACATCCGAGGATTTGATCAAGTCTGGATATATGATCCATAGGACTTTTCGGACGTTTTCAAATGCCATTTCAGGAATATACGGTCATCATGTCAAATTCTAGTTTCGTCGCTAAGAGGGAACTGGTAGCCCATGCTACTAGGCTATTATAATTTATATTAGCCTATGTACATTGTCCATGACAGTGGCGGAACCAGGAATTTATTAGGGGGGTGGCCATGGCCTGGCTGGATGCCCTTCCTGACACCAATTGACCCAACAGTATTACAGTAAATAATAAAGAAATAAAGTAACAAAGGGAAATGCTTATTCTTATTTTTAAGTGAATAAATGACCTTTTAAAAAACTTGTTCTTAAGCCAATGGTTTTTTAACCCCTAACTCCTCCCTTGTCTACGCCACTGGTCCCAGATATTATAATTGTCCGTCATAGCCTACTTCATCTTAAAAAATCTTCCTGGACATCGACTCAACCGTAGATGCAATTCACTCACATTCGAGTGTGTTTGGAAATATTAAGTGACCAAAAGTGAGTGAACTATATATATATATATATATATATATATATATATATATATATATATATATATATATATAAATATATAGGCTATATCAACTTATCATAGGCCAATACAATACTATACGAAATACATGTATATGAGTGGTGATAGCCTACTTCTTGTTCACGTACATTTAAATTGGGCAAAAGTGGACTGAAGATTATAACGGCCGGAGATCTCTTCTTCGTTGAGAATCGTCTGGCGACGGCGCCGGGGAAAGTTTTTATTATTCATTAAGCGCCACTCTATCTAAATGGTCAAGCATAATTCGATGATGCTGAGTAGTAGTGACTAGTGAGTAAAGGATCAGCTAAGGAGGTCGCTACATAGATCTCTTCTCCGATGATCGAGGCTTGAAATCGAGCTATAGGCTTATGCACGCACGCTATACCAGAAAAACGGTCACCATCATGGGCTGAGTTTATCAGGGGCTGGGGGGGGGGGGCTGAGTCCCCCCCGCCAAGAAGAACCAGAATGGATCAAAGACACTAGTACATGCAGTATCGTTTTTTGCCGTGCAAATGGTATCTTTTTTCGGGCTTAGCTCCCTCCCCCAACAAGGCGCAGACTCTGACATTTGTTCGGAAAATGGTTCTTTTCACGAACGCGGAACTTACGAATGACTAAAAAGTCATCAACTTTTTGGAGGGAAAATTAGTATTTTTCGCCGAGATTTCAGACCAAAGACTAAAAAAGTCATCAACTTTTTTGGGCCCGAGAAAATATTTTTCGGCGCCGCTCGTCAACAAATTTAGCCCCTCCAAGAACGGAAACCAAACTCCGCCCATGGTCATCATGCTTGCCTTCAATTCTTCAACCGTGTCCAACAATTGTTACCTCTGACCCTCCCCCATCCATACTTCATATCGCACTCTGCGCGACCTCAATATCAGTATTGGTTGACGATCTCATTATAATTATTTGATGGTTGATTGGTATTGTTTGACACTAGTACATGCAGTATATGGTACTATAGACTATACTTATACAGGTAGACTACTTGAGTATTCTATTAAGTACAAGTGATCCGTTCAATATATATATATATATATATCCTTGGTTTAAAATCCCGCAGTTACAAGTTTGCGCGGACTATACGCATAGGCGCAATCACGTCCTAAAAGTTGGAGGGGACCAAATGAATCACGTCCTAAAAGTTGGGGGGGACCATAATGATAAAGTCAATGGGACCACTCAAAAGTTGGGGGGGACGCGTCCCGTGGGTCCCATAGGGTGGTTGCGCCTATGACTATACGTGTAACAGGGGCGGATAGAGAAAATTTTGAAGGGTGTGGCCAAAATTTTGGAAACAATTCGCTGATCTTTACTCCCGAAAAACTGATTTTTTTAGTCATTTCGTCCAACTTGCCGTGAAATATATACACAATTTTCCCTGCAATAAACCTGATGTCCTTTTTAAAAGTCAATTAGCCAAATTGTCTGGAAATACACCATTGATATAGCCTACCATTGAAACCTACTGTTGAAGGCTTGGTGAAACCTAATGGGACCATGGCCGGATTTGCCCCCTGGATCCGCCCTTGACGTGTAATGACCTTGCAAAGTTTGCAATCGCCTGTCTATCTCCAGGCTGTTTCGCGCTTCAGATTCAAATAATAAAGATCGTAGTACGAATAGGGGAGAGTGACCTAGAATGAATCAGTGCCTTAAGTGGCATTCGTGTAATATACCTAAGTTTTAGGTGGTCCATTCATGGCTACTATACCCTAGGTGCAATACAATTTGTGCAACAAATTTATCAATGTAATTACAAAGCTGTCTGTTCAGTTGGTAGTTAAGTTTAATTAAGATTACTGCATAACTTGTAAATGTAAAGCGCAGTGCGTCTTGCAGGCGTTTAATTAAAGAAAAGATATTATATTATTATTATCTAAAACACCCGAGTGACAAAGAGACTTCGACTGCTGTCTTTCATTTATTTTCTTCAAATGTAGACACGTGTTCTCGATATGAATATTCTCCGTCAACTGCATGTAGACCTATCAAATAGAGAAAGTAAGTAGGCCTAAACTCAAAAGACTCAAAATGGATGCCGAAAAATGTTCTCACCTGGAAGCATCAGCGGCAAGAGCAGAAAGCAAGCTGCTAACGCCGACGCGAGTGACGCCATGACAACAGTCGAATGAAGGTGTCAAAAAGAAAAGGAATCAGTGACTTGCAAATCGTCAGATGCCAAAGATAGAGAAGAAGAGCGCAGCAGCTGTATAGGCATATAGCTAGCTGCAGCAGAAGGGAGGCTGAGGAGAGATGATTGGCACCTACTGAGTTCAGTGATGACAAATCCTGTCGCTGCAGTCGATCCAACGTATATCAATGCCAGCTGCAGCAGCATCAGCATCAGTTCTATTATATACAGATCCACGAATCGCTTACATCAACACAATTGGCTCTATATAAATAAAGGCATATATGTCTATATAAATATATATGCGTATACTCAACGGTGCATATACATGTAGTATGCACTAGGATGAAACTATTATACTTGCGCTCATGAATTAGGCTTTCTCACATTATTAACCTATAATAGGGCCTATACATGTAGGCCTAGACCAAGATTACTCCACTAACAGGTTGGCCCGCTGGCTTGTACTGGGAGGCTCATTAACTCGGGGTGGGGCGTTTCTGACGTCACTGGACCACTCGGGCAGCCTCAACAGAGCAGCCGTTCATGCAGTTCGTTCGTTCAGTGTATGACTTCGGTGCAGCTGTAAAGTTTGTCAGGTGTTTATAAAGTAGGCCAGTGTTTGTAAAGTATTTATATAAAAGTTAGTTAAGTGCTGTGTTGTAGAAAAGCGGATGAAAATAGATTGAGGCACTGGCTCAATCCTTCCTCCATTCCCAGGCTACACTCGGTCATCGCATGCGTTTTCCTGCTTATTTGCATCTTTTCACCTGCCAGAAACTCAAAATAAACATTCCAGAGATTTAATTTCTATATGGATGAGGAAGCTAAATGTATATATAGGCTAATATACATACATATACACAAGCCCATGCCATTACATGTACACATGCATTATACATGCATGCATACATGCACACATGCCTCTATATACAAACGTACATGCCCACATACACAGATACATACGTGCATACATAATTACATATATACACATATATATATACACACATATATATACATACATATACATACATATACCCAAACATGCATGCATACATACATTTGCATACACATACACACGTATACATACCTACATGCAGTCTATATACATGCCCATACATAAACATATACATACATGTATACACCCATGTGTACACATGCGCAAATGCATACATGTACACATACATACACGCAAACATATATACAACATTCATACATACATATACACATATATACATACGTACATAAAACATACATATACACATACATGCATACATACGTGCACACATACAGACCCATATACATAATTATGTCAATACATACGTCCGGATAAAATGGTGGTGTCGAAGTGTACTAAGATTTTGGTCGGAGTTAGGGTTAGTGTAGCTAATCGGAGTATGTATAAGTTGTAATCTCAGTGTTAGTGTCAGTGTAGAACTGTAGATGATCTAAGAAGGATTGAGAAAATTAGGAGTAGTGTAGAGGGGGGAACGGACATTAGCCCCTCTGGACATTATCCCCCCCCGGACATTATTTCCCCCGGACATTAGCCCCCTCGGACATTATCCCCCCCCAGTATATGATATAAATACCTAAAAGTGATGCACAAAATGTAATTAATGGGCCTATGTTAAATGAATATCTATACATTACACATTAGTTTAACATCCTGTAGGAATATGCTAAGTTAAATGGAGGTTTAATATGTATATTATAAGACACTTTAAAGGTCTGAAACGACGCAAGAAGTCTACGAAGCTCATACGTAAATGTCGTTAATAAACCTCCGTTGTAGCCATAACTGACACTAACAAGTAGGCCTACTTACTGTATACGATTCCCATTCGTTCATTTCTCTAATGTATTGAATCTAATTTTGAATGGAAACAACGCTAATAGCCTAAGTCTACGAAGCACAGACGTAGCCTAACTGACGTTAACAAACCTTTGTTGTAAGACACTAAGCAAATAGACTGTATATGCCATACATACGATTCCCATTCGTTCATTTCAAATATACATGTAAGTCTAGGCCTACTGATACAATTAGGACCTAAATGACACTAAGAACTTTCGTTTGCATGTGAATGCCAGTGACAGCTCTTATCGGTTACGGCATTATTCTACGATTTGCACATAAGGGGGACTTTGTCCGGGGGGGCTAATGTCCTACGCAAAATCGGGGGAGAATATGTCCGAGGGGGCTAATGTCCGAGGGGGCTAATGTCCGGGGGGGATAATGTCCAGGGGGCTAATGTCCTACAACCGTGTAGAGGTAGGGTCAGTTGTTTTGGTTAGTATATCGGTGTATTAAGTTTAGGGTCAGTGTTAGGGTTAGTGTAGTTAATACAAGAGGATGCGAAGGTTTAGGGTCAGTGTTAGGGTTAGTGTAGTTGATCTAGAGAGGAATGTGAAAATTAGGAGTGTGACAATTAGGAGTAGTGTAGAAGTTGGGTCAGTGTATTAAGCTTAGGGTTAGTGTTCGGTTTAGTGTAGATAATGGTAGAACGTGCGTAGGTTTTAATCTCAGTGTTAGTGTTCGAGTATAATGATCTACGAAGGAGTGTGAAAATTAGGAATAGTGTAGAAAAATAGTGTAGTGTATGGTCATTGTCATGCATGGTCAGTATACAAGTGTATTAAGTTTAGTGTCAGTGTTAGGGTTAGTGTAGATAATATTATAAGATGTGTAAGTTTAGGGTCCTCAGTGTCAGGTTAATAAGCCGGGTTTCTGTTTTATCTCGGAGTATGTAATGTATAATATAAACACACAATTGATAAGTTTACTGTAAAATAAATGTTAGGCCTATATGTGTGCTAATAGTATGCCGGTCAGTTGCCTGCTATAGTATAAACAGATGTTAGCTAACGCTGTGCCTGACAGCCACAGCGCTGGTCCAGTGGTCCAACAACGTCACAGCACCCCACTCCGATTCACGCATATTCATAACCCGCCTATCGGGCCGACCTGTGAGTGGAATGATCTTGGGCCTAGACTATGTATTAGACCCATGCACTCATAGTCTGAATGTATACGTATGCATGTACATTGTGTATAGTTTGCATACGGCTTATTGGTATTTTTTGCAAGTTTATTAAACGCTACCACTTTATGATCTAGCATCAACCGCTGGGGCTAAGCAATAATATTGTGACTGAATTTGGGTCTTGCAGATCCCAAACCAGCAACCGTCTCAGAGCCTGGAGCTTCAAAGGAAGTTTTAGAACCGCACGACCCCTTCTTTCCCCTTCCATCCTCCATTGTAAATAAATCCCAATAGCCTGGCAATAGGATGACATAATATAATTGACAACGACCTTTATAATTTACTACTTGTAGCAGCACAGAAGTGCTTTTACAACTGCATAAATCCAATTAGTCTATCAGAGCTGCACGTTATGTCAATAACTCATAGGCGGAGACCTGGGCCGAGAATGGGGGGGGGGGGGGCGGAAAGACGCGAGATTTTCCGGAAAATTTCTGACGACCGGCCAAATCTCGACGAAATTTTCTATTTTCGCCGCCAAAAAAGTTGATGACTTTTTTTAGTCTTCACGCTCAACGATTGGGGGGACAAATGCATGGGCCGTCCCCCAACACTTCCATTGGGGGGGACCGTCCCCCCTCCCCCCCTAGGTCTCCGCCCATGCAAAAACTGCGCGTTATGTCAAGAACTGCACCGTCTGCACGCTAGAAAGCCGCCTACTTATATGTATGTGTCTATTGACACATACAGGGTGCGCAAAAAAGTAATCCCCTACGGTTTTTAGCCCATATCTTGGCCAAAAATACGAATATTTAAATGAAACTTTACAGTCTTAAAGGCAATTTATATTTACGTACTATGGTCAAATTACAAACAAATATTTCAAGCAGAACAAAAGTTATATTACTTTTAGTGAGGTCACCCACCGTTTTTTGATTACTTTTTTGGCGCACCCTGTACATATAGGCCTACTCAACTCTCCGCTTTACCAGCCGCCGCAACCAGCTATATAGCGAATAGCGTGTCTCACACAACTGTGCGATTTATGTATTGATGAAGCTTGAGTCAATTCATCATGACCGTCGTAGTAAGCGACATCATCATCATAATCATCACTGTCGTTGTCGTCATCATCATCACCACCACATCCATATCTTCGAGAGCTCTCTATTTTAACTTCTTATAATTATGCTTTGCTCGCAAGTCGCCGATCTTTGTGTTCGGTCTCCATAGGCGAATTTGTGGGGGAACGGACATTAGCCCCCCCGGACAAAAGCCCCCCGGACAAAAGCCCCCCCCCGGACATTAGCCCCCCCGGACAAAAGCCCCCCGAGATAGGACATTAACCCCCCCAGTCTATGATATCATTACCTAAAAATGATGCACAAAATGTAGCAATGGACCTAAGTTAAGTTAGGCCTAAATCGCACATTAGTTTAACACTGTAAGAATATGCAAAGTTCATTGAAGGTTTATTATGCACATTATAAAACATTTAAAGGCATTAATTGTAGAACGACATAAATGTAAGAAATTCTTAAGTCCAAAGTTTGTGAAATAGATCTATATATAGATAAAAGTTTAATGCCTTATAACTGACTTTAACAAACCTTCGTTGTAGCCAAACTGACACTAACAAGTAGGCCTACTTACTGTATAGGAATCCCATTCGTTTATTTCTCTAATGTATTTAATCTAATTTTGAATTGGAATGACACTAATAAGCCTACGAAGCCTAACTGATGTTAACAAGCCTTTATTGTAGCACACTAAACAAATAGACTGTATAGGCCCTATCATTTCGAATCTAAGTCTATAAATTTAGGCCTACTGACACAATCAGGACCTAAATGACTCTAAGAACTTTCGTTTGCATGTGAATGCCAGTGACAAGTACGGCACTATTCCATGACTTGCACAAAGGGGGGCTTTTGTCCGGGGGGGCTAATGTCCTAGGTAAAACCGGGGGGGCTTTTGTCCGGGGGGCTACTGTCCGGGGGGCTTTTGTCCGGTGGGGCTAATGTCCTACACCCGAATTTGTGCATCCACCTGTAGCGACATGCTGGAACAGCCATCGCACAATCTACAGGATGATATAACATCCCGTTAAAGTGTTCGTTCTATTCTAGTGTCGTCCGTTCAAATGAACACCGTTAAAATATCCGTACACCGATAGGGTATTATACCTTACAGTTGCTTGATTCTGGCGCTTCGATCATCGTTTGAAACCGTGGACACAGGCCAGCATTAATTAAGGTGGATGCTATAGGTGCTGCAGCACTATGCAGGACCGCAATTTTGAGGGCCGGATTAGTAAATGAGGTGACCCTGTTCCTGCTCAGAAAAATCCCAGCTCAACAGAATCACAACAAAAGGACACATGAAATTCTATTGTTACGACATATCTTTGTTCTATAAACACTATTATTACGTCACTAATTTTTATTGGACATGATGCTACATTATTATCAACTTCTTCTGCAGTGGAATTCGTATTGTGAAGGCTTCTCCTTGTTTTGTAATTTTGCTACGTCACTAATCAACTTCGCTACTGCTACGTCAGTGGTTCTGTACTATGATCTACAGCAGTTTTGTTACGTCATTAGCTATGTGGGTCTATAGTGTTACGTTGCTAGAAGAATGGCAAATAGGCCTACCGTAGGTATTATGACAATCCCACTTTGTTCAACTTCTACCAACTATTTCGTTACGTCATTATAGCTCTGTATAGGCCTACAGTATCACATTGTTAGAATAGCGGCAAATAGGCCTACGTGTATATTATGACGACCCTCTTTGTTCTACCAACGCTTTCGTTACGTCATTAGCTATGTATCATATAGACCTAGTGCTATACGTTATGAGAATAATGGCAAATAGGCATATGTATATATTATTACTACAAACACTATTGTTACGTCATTAGCTTTGTTCATTTCATGTTGCTGACCTGCTGTAAGGACGATAGCTTTGTTACATATCTTCTTCATGTTCTCTGCCCCACGGCAGGTTCGAACTTCCGACGGCGCCACTCCTCCCGGTGTTGAGCCTCTTCTTTTCATGTTACATATGGACTATTTGTTAATTTTTAGAACATAAATTTAGGACATATGTTTACATATGTTATGCACGTTGAACAGTGTATGTATAATCTAGCCCCATCATCGTTTGGGGACGGGAATTCAGATTTTTGAGGGAGGGAAAAAAGTCGGTTTTGGCGCCTTGGCGGGACATTTTGGGCGGACGGCTAAGCAGTGTGAGAATTGTGGAAAAATAACTGGGGGTTGGCCTATGATAAACTTGGAATTGGGGTGTGAAAAACAGAGTTTACTACAGGGCACTAAGAAAGACTGGGGGGGTTGAAACCCCCCAACCCACCGGCAATTCTCACCCTGCGGCTAAGCCAGCAACGCCACCCTCTCATCGGTCAAATTTTCTGACGACTTTAATATTCCACTGTCGCTACTTTAAAAACTGATGAATTTTTTAGTCTTCCTATCAAATTTCCTGATTTTGTACATAGGCCTACATCATAGATTGAGTATTCGTGACTTCTGGGTTTAATATTCGTAAATATTCGTGAATATTAGGATTTTTTAATATTCGTAAATATTCGTAAATATTCGTTAACGGATTAAAGTGAACCATCGATACCGCAATGCTACCCGGTAAAGCAGTTTAAGTTTCTGTATGTCTCCATGACATACACTCGCATTCAGGACAGGGCTGAATTAAAATATGCGATGCGTTTTAATATGCTGGGGATAATTTTTGCTTGCAATCCTGTAATATTATTTCCTGTGTTGGCCTTTATAATATTTAGGCTACTCATCCTGCTACACTGATATAAAACAATTTTATTAATTTGCAGTTACTATTATAGGCAGTTAAAGTTTATCCTAATTTAGCCTACTATTGCTGCTACTTGCCAACTGCCATCGGTGGCTCTGCCTCTTTTCTGTTCGGAAGGATGGTCAGAAGTCAGACAAAGTGACCAACATTAACTCTCATTATGCATCGATTGTGATATGAATGCCGCATAGCCAATTAGCCACATTGGCCAGACCCAGCAGAGACCTTTAAATTTTTAATAATAAATCTATTAAAGTTATTGTCACTTACTGATACAGGCCTATGAGTAGGCTAACTCAATTTGTACAATTCAGTCAGTAAAAGTTAAACATTTTAATAAATAACAAAATAAGAATTAGGAATAAAGATTTTCTTGAAATAACATTTCACGAATATAATATTCGTTGGCAGTTTTAATATTCGTTAATATTCGTGAATATTTGAAAATCTTAATATTCGTAATATGCGAATACTCAATCTATGGCCTACATGTCGCTGGGACCTGTGGAATATTTTGCGGAAGCGATTATCACACGTTTCACTTTTGGGGGATGCCTCAGGATGGCACGTATTTACATGTATACAGCACCTCGCGAATTTTTCTGGTGGGCATCTCATTCCGGGAAACTTCCCCCACTCCCAGAGACGTCTGGAATACAATCATCACACACTGTATGCCTACGTTGAACATGCCTTAATCCGCTGTAATAAATATGTGCATGGTGGACAGGCGGTTCTCACCAGGGCCATTGGAAGATAATCATAGCACCCGGGACCGAACTAATACGCCCTGGGTGGAAGTAATGCCTATAGGCCTATACTATATACAAGCGCTATAAGAAGTTACAAATTAGCCATTATTAGGCCTAATAATTAGGCTACCATAACATTACCAGGACATAACATATACATGTACGCTGCATAGTCTATATTTATAGGGATTTAGGTAGTGCTTCGCTGAAGGAACATGTAATGTCCTGTTATATATCTGTTCGTCAGCTGTCATTGTGCAACCATTCTCTACGATAGCAGGCCTAGGCTTATATCTATCAATTAGCAACCTGCAAAAATACATCCCTATTACATAGCAATTAACAAAATAATATACGTATATAGACCACAATTTAATTCATATTGTATATAATACATATATAGCCTATATATAATATAGGCCGAAGCACGCTGATAATTGTACACGTGTAGGCTATTATATTATATATACAAAGTGCCGTCTGCATGATTCTTACGCGTCGAATCAGTGAACGCAATTTATACAACGACGCAATTTCGTCCAACAATACGATTTGTTTAGAAAGGCAAACAACTTGGCCAGATATATTTATGCACACATCCAACTAGATATCCAGCCATACGCGTGCGTGTGTATGCAGCATATTTAGACAGACAAATAGATTTGTGTTTTGTGTATCTAAGGGAGGCGTTATTTGGGCGTCTGAATAATAGATTTGTGGGCGATACGGAGTCGGGTAAATGTGGCAACGCAAATATGATTACGATCTAATATCATCAGAGGCAATAACGCTTTACGCTCTGCCTCTGCAGTGGGTGGGCAAATGTCTGTCCACGTGTCCCTCTCAGTGTCCACGTGCCCCTCTGAATGTCCGTGTCCTTGTCTCTCTGCATATGTCATCTAGATGCGTGCGTATACGGCGCAGACACTCTAAAATCAACCAGTTGTAGTCAGACAGCTTCAGTATATCGAACCACTACCTAGATCTCTAGGCTATGCAGTCTACAAGACTAGTGTTGATATAGTCCTACCTGGAAGAAGCTGGACGAATTTTCATCAAGCTTCGTTTGAGCAGCTGAATCGGGAGCGTGAGAGCCGACGAGTATAGGATTAGGTTGGAGCGGGTTCTCTTTTCAATGCAGTCGCTCGATCTTTTGTGCACGGAAAGTCTATTAATCCCACGCAAGAACTTTGGAGTCCTGTGCGTGCTAGGCCTACCCACAATCCCTCAATCAACCTATGATGGATGAGGCCCAAGGGATTTGTCCTTGGATGGGGTTTATCGTAGCTGGGCCCGTGATAGGCTTGATTACGCGGGGATTGTATAATAACTGTATAATTATATATAGATATATGCAATATATATTTATCTACGTAGGCTATATATATATATATATATATATATATATATATATATTATACTAGCCTACATATATGTGACTATATATATACATATATATGCCTATGCATTGCAGTGTGCAGCAGTGTAGGATATATGCTAAGCTTATGTGTAGGTCGGAATCTAAAATTGCGTCCCACTCGACGGGGACTGCCCTATTATACAGGGGGATGGGTCCAGATTTGACGAGGGCCTATGACAATTAGGCCGTTGCCTTAGAATTTTCTGGGCAGAATACAGCTCTTGCCCTATTAGGCTATTAGCCAAAAACTAATATAGAGCAGTTTGTCATGTGGGCCAATAGTATACCTCTCTTTGTATGTGCACTTGCTATAGTGCTCCTTCAAGCTCCATACTCAGAGGCGCTCCCGATTACACCGCGGACACTGCATCGGAGTTTCACGCCGAACAATTGCGAGTGAAGGACTTGCCCATTATGCCCAAGGTCCCCGCGCGGCGACTTGAGGTGGATTCGAACGTGCAACCCTCCAGCTGCAAGGCGACGAACATATACCCGCTACACCACCGCGCTCCAAAAACGATGGGCGTACCTGGAAGACGCTGGACGACCTCTGGCACAGACCAATATGCGGAACTTCCGGTTACCATCTTGAGATAACCATGCACTTAGAACTACCTTAATCACACTCCTATTTGGAAACATCAACAAATGTGAGTCATCGTCCTTCAAAGGTATCCCACTCGGGCCACTCCCACACAGTTGTGTAGGTGACCCAGTCCGACATTGGGCGAAACTGCAGTATCGGGGACCGTATGTGTCGGTTAAGTTCAGTTAATTAGGCTATTACCAAATCATCTGGAAAACCTAGCTTCTGCTTAGCGTTCCGGGAATTATATAATGCCTACATTTGACCGGAAATGACGATCGAGTATATCCGGTATGTATTCACAATGCCACGGTGCTTTACTTAGGCCTACAGCCAGTAGGCATAACAGAAATTAGACAAAACATATGCGTATTTTTTATTTTGACGTTATTGATATTCATCGTAAATAAGTTTCATGAGGCAGGTATACAGGTCAATTGTTATTTTGCAAAAAATAATTGCAGTGTCAAGAGAACCACCGCGAAAAAAGTTGTCATGTTTATAAAACTGTGACCCATTAATTGTGACCGTCAGAAGTCAGATAGAATAATTCTAATAATAATTTATTATTATTGTCAGGCATCGCTGTTTACCATAGATAATTATAATAATTGCAGTATCATAATTATCCATGTTTCAAACAGACGCGTTTTATTGTGACGTCATTTATATTTATCGTTTTGATCATACCCATTAATCAGTGCACATATTTTATTAGTGTTTGTACTTTGCCTACCTAAATTAGGTCAAACTTGACCATAACGGCGCTTATAAACACCATAACAATAATCATAATAGTCGACAGTTTTATTTAATTGGCAAGTACAATTGGATCCAATAGACAGAAATAGACGTTATCCAGGGGTTATTTTAACGTGCAGCTGGACACAAAGTGTGTAGTTGGAAAAGAGAGTTGTGCAGTTGAAAATCAGATCTTGTGCAGTTACTTTTTGCCTTGTTGCGTGAACCGACGATAAGTTAGTGGCAAAAAAGTTTAACACAGACACGATAGTAATAGCCCAAAGTGAACATCTTTGAGGCGGTTTATTTGGGTGATATCTTTGTTCAGGAAAAGAGCAGGCCTCTGTTGAAATCATAGATATAATAATTATCTATGGTTGAAATTTGGCGTGAAGCCGTGAACCATAGAATAGATACATGCATGGTGATTACATGCAGCTTTCAAGTCAAGCATTAGACCGATTAATTATCCGATACGGCGTAGGTCACCCGTGTGCATGAAGTAAGACTGTAAGAGCGCGGAAAATGGGTGATGTAATCAAAGACAACTTAGACAAGGTTCTGCAACTTCTGCTAAAAATCACACATAGGCTTCAGACAGAAGCATTTGCAGTAGGCAGCACTGTAGGCTAAATCTATGGGCAGATGCAGATTCAAGGCCTGCTGTAGGTTGATATACTGATAAAGTTGTAAAGGCCGGGGTTATTTTTCATACCATAATGACAATTTCTTGGCCATCGTAGTCTACTTTCTCCTGCTTTTGCCGCTTGCTCTGACAAGCTGAAGCAGGAAGGGATGTAGGGGAGACCGGGGCTGGTTGCAACATGTGTTGGATACAACAACATCGATATTTCGCCGGTACACAATAGCAACTCAAAATTAAGCAAACTATTTTGCAAAGAATACATTTTAGGCCAATGTGTCCTAATGTCTTAGCAGGCATTTGATAAAGACTACAGAAAAATAAAGAAATTCATTTTTGGCAATCTAAAGTAAATTTTTTGTTTTTGGTTTTTTGTCATATAACCGAATGTTTTGAAGATGTTTTGGTTTGGTTTTATAAGTTGGACAAGTAATTAAGCTTGAAAATGCATTTAGTCATTTTATTTATAATCAGCGCCGTCGAAATTTTGTTCCATAACACTGTCCAGGCATTGCTTCGGGGTTGGTTTTAAAGTATTTTTCAGGGATGGTTGCAACATGTTGCAACCAACCCATACATTTATTTCAATAAGCCGCTTTTATTGTTGGCCTGCCCGTCGCAGTTAGAGCACATTGTATTAAAATATTGCAGGCTATATGCATTCTATAAATTGGTGTACACTGATTGAGTAATTAAGCCACGTTACATGCTCTAATCAATTGACCTTTTTTGGTCTATTTTTGATCTCTAAACTATCCACGATGATGAGAAATTGTTAGCGAAAACTGATAGCGGTTCTGTTAGTAAACAAGCAATGATCGGTAGGCCTATAGAAAAAGAAGTCACTGATAGTGGTGCTAGTCTTGGACTGTAAAAGTTACAAATTTACTTATTTAGATAACCAAAATCAATTGCTGACTATAGCCTATGCTGATGGTTGGTGTCATGTGTAATGGATTATTTTGGAAGCAAGTGAACTTGTTGTATTTACCAACATGCCACTAACTTTAATATCAACTTCCTTTCAATGGTGTGCTATGCCTGCTGCTGCTGCTGAGGACTGGCTTTCGGGATTTAAGTTGCGAAATCAAGGATCATCAGTGAACACCAGACACTTCGAGTTTAGAATGCTTCAATGAAACTGCTATAACCTCTTGATGAAATACATGTATCTTCAGTTAAACTTTCCAAGCAATTGACATTTACATTTTACAATCTCGATGAAACCGTATAGTAACCACTGTTCAAAGGATTTTTAAAGTTCTGACAAACAGAAGCCTAAAACTTTTTTTATCCGAAAAAATAATAATAGCCTCAAAGCCATTTCTCCATTGTAACTTCAGCGGCGATTAGTATTTTAGACTTTTAGTTACAGATGAAAATATTGATAACAAACCATAATGTGGGATGACGGATGAAAATCTTTAGACCAAAACAAGAAGCGGAATGATTTTTCTGATATTTTTAGTGCAATAAATGCGATGATTGATGCAATTTACAGTTTGTTTAGGAGGGGTAATTTGAAACCTTTACACCGGGGCTGGGTGCAACATTTTGGAGTCCTCTGTTCAGTTTTTTTGGCTACATGCTTGGTCAATGAGATCGTCGCTATAGCTTGTTTTGATGCTGATAATGTAAAGGATTCATATGGGCTCAACTGTTTGCAGATAGCTCTCAAGATAAAAATGTGACACAGGAAAATGTGAAAAATGCTGCAACCTGCCCCGGTCTCCCCTAGACAGTCAGACGCATAAAGCAAAATAGTCTACTATAATATAACAACCCAAGTATCTAACTTATGATTGAATTTGTCAAGGTAACAGCCTAAAAGGCTATTACAACAGTGGGCAAATGACGTTTTTTCAGACAATGGACGAGAAAAGAAAATTGAGTATTTTTCAAATGACAGCTTTAAACGCCAGATTAACAGCGTGCAAATGAAACAAATTCAACAATAAAGATGGAGACTCTCTAAACTCTAAAAACCTTAGCTGTCAGCATTTAAAAAGAGCAATTTTGCTCAGATGATAATTACAGTGTGGAAACTCAGAAATGTAAACAATGTGGAGGGGCATTTATTGAAGTAGTAAACTATGCCTTTTGGCGTGAAATTTGTGAGCAGTCATTTTAAGATCACAGTCTAAAAGTTGCCAATATAATGTTGTAAAAAATATTTAAATAATTGGACGGGACACTTATTAAAGTCCTAAACCATGACTATCAGCACTGAAATGATGAGCAACCTCGCTAAATTACAACTTAGAATACCACCAGTGCAGTGCGGAAATTAAACAAAATTCGAAAATGGGACTGGTACATGTAGGCCTACATCACTTTTCAAAACCCATATATAGCCAGATAATATACATGTAGGACTTTGCAGGGGCTTCTATCCCCCCTAAGCAGCCGGGCGCAATCCATCTTCTTCCCCCCCCTTTTCTGAACCGGCCTTCCTCTATGCATGCAATATAATGCAATCTAACGCATGCCCTCCTCTATTGTGGGAATGAAGGTTTGTTTGGAGGGGGAAAAGACGAGCATCCAGCAGGCGATCGCCGAAGTATGTGTAGCGCCGTGAAGGTACATACATGTACCTTGGTATCGGGAGGGAATGTGCCCCTCCCCACAAGAAATTTTTGCGATTTCCGCATTGCAATTTCAGCATTTTAAGCTGTCCTCTTAGCAAAATACTCTACTATTTCAGTGGAGGAATTGCTGCCAAAATTGGACAGCCATATGTTTTGCATCCTTGATCAGTGTGCGCTCGAGAGGCGTTACATAAATCTTTAGAGCATAGGCCTAATGCAATACAATAAAATACAATGTAGGTCCTACATTGTAAGCCCACGTAATAATGATGTTGCTTTACTAAGTGTTCAAGGACCAAATTTGACTGTCTGAAATTTGAAAGAAAACATTGGAGAGAAGCCATTTAGTTGTGCAAAATAGTATTTGTATTAATATTATTATTTTCCAATTTTAATATGATTGTATTATTTATTAAAATAGTAAAAACATAACTATAATCATGTAATAGGAAATTTTTATTACGGTATATTATAGCTGTTGTAGCAGTTCATGTAATTCAAAAATGCAGAGAGTAACCTAACTAAAAACTCAAAGTGTATAAAGAGTATACATTTTGCTAAAAACTATTAGGCCTACCATTTTGTCCAAATTTATATGGAAGGGAAATATTTTCTGGAGGGATCTTCCTCCTAGTGATGCTTAGATTGAACGCTGCCCTCCATGTCCGACCTTCCCCCCCCCAGCCGACGTGAATTTTGGCTGTCTTTTGATTCCCCCCCTATTTTTCACTGGGCGCAAGCTGCGCCCGCAATGTATAGGGATAGAAGCCCCTGGGACTTTGTAGGTGCTCGTGCATTGGAAATTATTGTCCTTCGGTCGGTCGCTCGTTCGTTTCCACAAACCCAGGACCAAGTCTGCGGCTATGTTCACAGTTTTTCACACACACATTCTGGTTCTCATGGATGAATGACACCAGAGTTTGTAGCATATAAAATTTCCAGCAGTCGTACCCTAAGCCAAGTCATGCAAGGTGTGGTAAAATATCATTTACATGTAGATCGGCGACGCGGCTCCTGGTTAAAACTGCTATAAGCCTAAACAGTACATATTCATGTTGATGTGGGTGTCAATATAGGTCTGTCGATCAATAATGACCATTTGGGAGGTTTGATAATATTTATCGGTCTTACATCGTATTTTGCAGTTAGTGGGTTATATTTTATACAAAATTCGAAATTAGCTCAAAGATTTTATTTCTTGGGGAAATATTTCATCTTGTCTGCTAGTTTTAGCTTTAGCAAAACAATGTCATGTTGATCTTGATGACCAGGGTTTCAGAGCAGAAAAGCAACATTTAGACGTATACCCTTACATAGGCCTACTAGTGAAACTTTGGAAGTGTCCAGGAACATAGGACCATTTAACTTTATTACACTTAACAATCGTTCTGAGCTATTTAATCCAATTCCAGCAACAACAGAGGATCTGTAATATAAGGGATCTTTAAGGGATCTCTAGTCGATTAAGGATATTGAAAAGTCTAGACGTCTAAGAACGTCTAGCTAATTTCATTCGTTAATTTATTTGGAGATTTTGCCATGATGAACATGAGTCAAACATTGTCATAACAATTGATTTTGATCTTTAATATGAATTTTTATAAAGTCGGAAAATCTTAATATTCAAACATCTAAAGCTCCAGTCGAAGGCCAAGCGCAAAGCACCAGCTTATTAACGAGCGCTCACCAAAAGCTGCTTCGGCTTTGGGGACAAATCCCTATAGTCAAGGACTTTCTTATGCCCAGTCTCAAAATACGTCATTTAGGGCCTATGTGCAGTTGAGAAAATTCCTTAAAATAACCCCTGACGTTATCTACACACCATGAAGTCGACATCAACGGCCTTTGAAAGTTAACAGTTATTTTCAAAGTTCAACTGACAGACCTAAACTAAACAATATAGCTTGCAGTGATCTGATTTAGTTTACATAAATATCCTGCCTTCTGGAAACTAGAATGCAGACTTAGAATATGAAATAAGTTCATACAACATATCAGAGATCCATCCAATCTTCTGCCTACCTATGCCTATCCAATATTGACATTGCCTATCCACCTCTCCATTGACTATCTCATCTCATTGCCAAAGTTCTCTATAAATACGTCTCCAATCTGTCTTCACATTGAATGCTAGGAACCATACAGTTTTACACACGCTACTGACAGTTTAAAGTAAGATCACATAAAAAGCAATAAATACAACAATAAAGTTAGCTACATTCTTTTAAGAAAATTACAACCGCCTAAGCAGAAACGATTGCTGTATAAGTTAACACTTAAGCGTCAAAGTATTCTAGTATATCACTTGATCTTCACTCCGTCACCATTCTTCTGTAACCCTAGCAACAACAGTCTGTCCTTAGTACTCGTTAATTTCATTGTTTCATAAAGGTTGCAGTATCCTAGATTGTAGTAATGTAGCACATGACAAAAGAATACAATGCATTTGCGCAGGCGTAACCATATGCATAGGCGCAACCACTTTATGGGACCTGTTGGTTGCGTCCCTCCCAACTTTGCAATTATTATTATATAATATGGGGATTTATAGCTTCTATGACATCACAATACAATTAAATAAAAAGGGCTACTATATAAACTTATAGCCTCTCTGAAATCACAATGCAATTATTATTAATTGGAAAAACCAAGAAAAGATCTATATCCTGCATACATCACTAAAGAACCTGCTTCAAATTTGTTTGCTTATAGGACCTAATTAACAAGAATAAAGGACAAGATTGTTTAGGTGGGCAACAGTTTCAAAATCTTGATGCTACTTGATATCAATGAACACATCAAGAGCTTGGATATTTGTGGAGACAGTTAAAAGCAGCTGTTATCTAACTTAGAGCAGCAACATCAATGATAATAATAATAATTAGTATACATCACCTAAGCACAATTCCTCAAAGTGTACTTGCTTAGAACAATTAGTCATCTTAGCAGCACATCTTATAATACCAGTACTTACAAGGAGCAATTATTCTAAGTTCCTTTATATATAATTATGTACATACAGACATAGCTCTGAAAATTCTGCTCAGCATTCATTACATTACACTCGACATTTATCTACAGTACTCTGCAGATGAACTGCCATGAAGATGAGTTACCATAGAGATGAGTTACCATAAAGATGAGTTACCATAGAGATGGCTTACCATAGAGATGAGCTACCATAGAGATGAGCTACCATAGAGATGAGTTACCATAAAGATGAGTTACCATAGAGATGACTTACCATAGAGATGAGCTACCATAGAGATGAGTTACCATAGAGATGAGTTACCATAGAGATGAGTTACCATAGAGACGAGTTACCATAGAGACGAGTTACCATGGAGATGAGTTACCATAGAGATGAGTTACCATAGAGAAGTCACTTGTAGGTTGCCAGTGAGTCTCTGAGATTCTCCTCGAGTTCTCGTTTCTGTTGTTTGCGCGCGTCGACGACGCTCAGTCCTTTTGTCGTCTTCATCTCACGAACAATCTACGCAATAAACAATTGATTTGTTTTAAAAAATACACAATATACGAAGCCAGAAACGATGGGATGCGATGAAGCATGGCTGATAACCAAGATGATAAAGCGAAAACTCATTTACCGCAGATCACAATTACTGATCATAGTAGCAGTTCAATTGAAATCTTTGTTTACATTGACACAGCCAAATGCAATGGATCAGTAAAGTCCTAGAACCTCAAACTTAGTAATCAATCAGCTAAGTCCCAAAATCTTAAATCGTTGTAATCTAACAACAACGTCCCAAAGACATAAAACTCAGCCACGTACCAACAAAGTCCAGATATCTCGACACTAAAGTCTTGGCAAAGGATCAAAAAGTCTTAAATTCTCAAATCCTATTAACAGGCACACTGACAAATCTCCCACATCTTTCCATTGTTTGCATGTATGTATCTATGTATGTATGCATGCATGTATGTATAATACTATATACATCTATAATATATATATATATAATTTCCACATAAAAATATTTATGTATATATATATCGTATTATATATAGACAATATATAAGGTGAGTATCGACTGATGTCTTGTGCATTGTGATAACTATACTACAACATTAGTACAAAAGTAATTAGCTTTTATCAAATTAATGATTTGTCTAATGACCTGAGATGGATACAAGTTACCACGGTGTCGAGCGTCAATGATTTTACTTTCGAGCACTTCGAGATTTCTGTTGTAGTTGGACAGCTTGACCTCCGTCTGCAAAGTTCACATTTTCACAGCTCTCAACCATCACCATTTTTCTCTTCCGTTTCTTTTTCCATTTCTATTATATTATTCTTTGATGCTCTTTGACTACTCTCCTTCACTTCACTATTATTCTTATTAAATTCTTAAACTTATTATTAATATTATTTGCTGTTACTATTTTTCTGCCTGAGGTAAAAATCATTTTCATAGTTAAAGCAATTAGGAGAAAGTTTTAAAAATATTTCTCAATAATAATAACAATAATAACATGTATAATAATGATGATGATGATTACTAATAATAAGCATAATAACAATAAGAGTAACAATACCATTATGAAATAATTATTTATGCTATAACAATAACAAGTAATTATATAAATATTATTTTCATTATCATAATATAATATAAATTATAATTTATAATTTTGTATACTTACATCATATTAATTATTATTTTTAGTGGAACTATTAATTTTCTGCATACTTCTATTGTCTTGTTTCGGCTGTCTCGGAGGAGTCTCGTCAGTTCTTCGACTCGCCTCTTCTCTCGACTCAAATCATTTCGTGACTGCGTAACTCGCGACTCCACTTTCTGCGTAATGACATTGCACTCTTCTTTCCATCTGAAATGTAAAAGAAAATTAATAAAACCTGAAATAATAAAAGAAAATTTAAATGCCTAATAATAATAATAATAATATTAAAAGTAATAATAATAATAATGACAACAAATTCTATAGTGCCAAAACACAGCACATGCCATTACAACGGTGCCTTGACACACATTATAAGCACACGAACAGTCAGAGGTACATTCTAGAGAAGAGATATGTCTCGAGTCTTGACTTAAAGGACTCAACTGAGTCAGCTGATGCCAACTTTTCTGTAGGATGTTCATAATCATAAATGAACATTACATTGCAGCACATCAAGAAGGCCCATCATCAGTTCTACTGCTGACCATGAAACACCATATAATCAATATGAATGGTCTTCAATGGTGATTCACAAAATGTTGAGATTAAAATATTGATTAAAACTAAAATATTGAAAGTCAATAAAATAACATCTGGTGGTCAAGTGAACGCACTTGGCCGTCATTCTCTGCTGGGCGGTCAGCATTTCTCGCAGTTCACTCATTCGATCTCGATGACCATCTTCCAACGTCTGAAGTTTTGCTTCGTATTCTTTTTCTTTCATCTGAAGGTTGTGCTGGATGGCCGACAACTGGACAAAGAAAGAACAAATATAAACTAGGGGCCTTGCATCTTTTTACTTTTCTTTTTCTGATTTAAAACAGCAGGGTGCTGGTTTATTTAAAAGCAAGGCAGATGCAGCAGGATGAAAAGCTACACATAGCTTAACTTGATGTACACTGCAGAAGAAGCAAGGTGTCCATTTATTCAAATAGAATTGAATAGATGGATCAGGGTGCCAATTTATCTAAAGACATGTGGCAGATGGAGTAGAACACCAATTTCTCTAAGCAGATGAACCAGGGGCCAATCTATCTAAAGAAATATGGCAGATGGAGCAGTACACCAATCTCTCTAAGCAGATTGGTAGATGGATTAGGGTGCCAATTTATCTATAGAAATATTGCAAATGGAGCACAGCACGTCAAATTACCTGAACAGCAGAGCAGATGGAAAATTGTGCAACAGCACAATAAACACCTGACACTGAACTGTGATAAGTATGAGCAGAAAGGTCTCAGAAGAACCTGTTTGGTTGAGTTGCGTTGGACCGTATCCCTTTCCACCTGAAGTTTATGCAGCTGCTGCTTCAATTCATCGACCTTGCCCAGCAGTTGAACGCGATCGTCGTTGGCACTGGAGAACTCCTGACTCGTCAGCTGGTAGCGGTCTTTTATGGAATCAAGCTCTGACTCCAGGTGTAACTTATCCTGCTTGTACCTGCAATTTCCATCATCACCGCTGTTCAAATCCACATCAGCATCATCGCCACCACCGCCATCACCACCACCATCATCATCAACATCATCACCATCATCATCATCAACATCATCATCACCATCATTATCATTTGTCAGCAGTTGGGATCAAGAAATGAATATGATACTGCTGCATACACAACTTCTCATTACCACTAGAAAGTTTGTCAAGTCAGTAAAAAAGTTAAAACGTAAAGAATTGAGTTTTGATTAAAAATTGATTAAGAGTTTTGACTAATAATTGTTTATGAGTTGTGATTGATAATTGATTACGAATTTTAATTAATAACTGATCATGAGTTTTGACTAATAATTGATTATGAGCTGTGATTAACAATTGACGAAGAGTCCTGATTTTAATTTCACTCAAAGACTGATATTCTGGACATTACTATAATACTTCACTACAAATGATTAGATTAGCTTAGACTGGATTAGATTAGATAAATTACTGACCCAGTGATTCATAGAAAATAGCAATTCCAACTTTAATGAAAGCAAGTTAATTATATAAATTAACATAGTTCTAATTTAAATATAAAATATAGAATAATAGATGGATGTCTGACTACTTTTCCTTACGTCATTTCCAGTCTCCGTAGCTGATTAGTCAACGACTCGACCTTCATCGACGACTCATCCCTCGCTCGCTCTGCGTTGCACGCTCGCAGGGTCAGCTGGTTGTAGTCGTTGCTCTCCTTTGACCCCTGGATCATTCCGTCCTGGTAGATCCGCTCCAACTCTGATTCGGCCGCTCTCTTCTCACGGATCGCTCTGTCTAACTCCGCCTGCTTCTCACTGTTCTCCTATAAACATATAATTAACTTGATTTAACGTAAAATGACAAAGAAATTGAAGCACTGAAACAGATACGTGAATCAAAAGAAATGGTGCGTGTTCACTTAAATTAACTCTGCTCTGCAAACTTTTACATGTAAAATATATTGACAAAGTGGTAGCATTAACAGTGTGTTTATAAAGTGGTACAGTTGTGTTTATAAAGTGGTACTGTTAACAGTAATTTACAAAGCAGTGCTGTAAAGTGGTATTTATAATAACATACAAAGTGGTATTAAGAGGCATTACGATTCGGTATTAACTATAAAAAGAGTGGTATTATAAACACATTTCTATGTACAATGTGGAATAATCAACTGGTAACAACAAAGGCAAACAGGGCAAAAATCGCACAGTTTAAGGACAACTGAAGGAACGTGACACGCCCCCCCACCCCATGACTAAGAACCGTGTCCATCTACCAGTTCCAGTCGCTGGAGTTCATCCATGAGTTTCGTGAGGTTCTGGTTGCAGAGTTTCTTGATGTTGTCGACCTCCTGCCGTGTCCTTGCTCCAGCCTCATCCACGAGTCGGCTGATGATGTCTTGCAACCGGACGACTTCCTCCTGCGCCTGCTTCTCACGCACGTGTGCCTTCAAGAACAGCAGCAGCAGCAGTACATGCTGAAACCATGCTAGACTAAGGAGGAGGTAAGGAGGTTTGACAGGGGAAGGACGAGGACATGAGTTAAAAGAGGAAAAGGACGGGTAGGAAGCATCTCATTAAGTTAGTATGAAAAAGAAAACATAAATGTGAATTTTTTCATGACATATTTAGTAGCATTCACAAACAGACACACATATGGTCAAGTTAATGACTTTATAGATGTGTTCAATGGAGGCCGAAAGTACAACAAATCAAATCAAATCAATTTATTTGGCAACTAGAGCAACAAAATAGATCAAATGAAGCATCAAAGAAACAAAGTTAAAAAAATAAAATAAAACAGTGCTTAAGTAATGATGCTGATAGTTTACAATTGGTTGCACAGGGGACTCGGAAGGGGTCTTGCAACCCCGCTAGCCCCCAACACATATATTGAAACATTTCTTTCTGTCTCAGAAGAGATTTGAACCATGACTTCTTCCTGGCATTAGAGCACACCAACCATTAGACTACCACCCACATATAAAATAGATCTGCAGAAGAAACACATCACCAGCAACATGAAGCCCACTTTTCCCAAACTGCAGCAGAATCAGCACAAAATAAACGTGAATGAGACGCACCTGATCTCTTTCGATAATCGATGTTTCAACCAGTTGTAGATTTTCACTCGCCCTCAGAACTGCATCCCTTCCACGATTCTCCGAATCATTGTTCCGCCGAAGCACTTCTGCCAAGCGTTGTTCCACGTGGCTCTTCTCATGCTGGAGCTGCTCCACTTGGCTTGAGCTTGTGTTGAGTCTAGAGATAGAGAAGATTAAAAGCACATGCAAAAGTAAGCATTTGTAGAACATCAGATGTTATGTTATGGCATAAGTCCTCTTATTAAGATTTTTAAACTCTAATAATAATTATTATTATTTTCGTTTATTCAACAAGAAACCGCAACTGGTTACGGTATACGGTTATGCAGTTATCTTAATTAACATCAATCTTAACTACTAACAGAACAGAGCCTGCAAACTGTTAGTCTGTTATATTACTATAACATCAACTGCTAATAAAAAAACTGTGTCATACAGATACTGACTTGGCTTGCATGTCGCTCAGCTGATGGTAAAGTTCTTTGACATGTTGGTCCATCACGTGTTTGCTGCCCTCTTTAATTGCTCGCTGTTTCTCCTTAAAATGCACAACATAGAACATGCCCATTATTTTGTGCATTAATTTTGAAATCATTTCTGATATTGACTTGATTTAAACTGACTCTGGATCTAATTTTCTCTAATAAGTAGTAGAAGTAGTAGCGGCAGCAGCAGCAGTTGTAGTAGTAGAAGTAACAACAACACTAATAATTATAATGGAACAGGTCAAAGAAACTTGTATTTTTAATTTCTGAGTCCTGAAATTACATTCACCAAAAGGAATCAGATGTGGGTTATATGAAGTGGGTTAGATTATTATGAAATTTATTGGATATGATGTCAAATTTCATACTAAACTCAAAGGTAAGAACAAACATTTTCCTGAACCTGGTACCAGACAATCCAAATCATTTTATGGTTGAAAAAATGAAATAAGTCTGACCTTGAGAACCATTTCGCTGCGCAGGTCTTCCAGTGTTGACCTCAGCTCAGAAACCTGGATATTGGCGACCTTCAGTTCACTCTTGGTGACCTTGAGCTCTTCCTGCAGTTGACCATTCTGAGAGTTGAGGGCACCAATGCCTCGAACATATTCATCCTTTATCTAAACAATAAAACTGACAGTGAAACTGACTGGATTTAAATGAACCCAAAATTCACGAAATCGCTTTAAAAGTGTGAATGATCTTAACTGAAAAAATTAAATCCGACTGCCTGGCTTATTGAATGAAGGCGATACTGACTGAAAATCCACAATTGAAACTGAAACTCCATGACTGACCATAGCTGAAAACTCCATGACTGACCTAAACTGACCACAACTATAATTTGAAAAGTCTACTCACTTGATGTGCCTGAGTTTCTATACTCTGCAGTCGTGGATCAACCTGAGAACTCTGCAAAAGAAAACCACTGCAAGCATTCAAATTATGTTTTAAAAGGTAAATGCATCACTAAACTCGCTTCGTGAGCGTTGGGCTAAGTACTGATCTCTAGTGTCAGTCCAACAGCCAGAGCTGACCAGCGAAATTCCGGACCCACAGGCAAAACTATCTCATGGCTTCACGTGAAACATTTTTGCTTGAAATAATAAAAGAGCAAGTACGACATACACTAATTTGTATTCATGTGTACAATATTCAGTTGTCAATTTGAAGTTTAAACTGATTGTAGTTAATTATCTGTAATATATTAAATAACAATACTGGCAATAACAATAGCAAATCTAGTCGAATCTGACCCGTAGTTCTCTTTCGAGTCGTTCAACCTCGCGCATTGCCGTCTGCAGCATCTCGACGGTCGATTCCTTCTCCTAAAGCGAGAAACCAACAAACCGCTTTTAAGTATGTTGCTTCAAATCCGACAGAAAAAATAAACGCAAGTCATTTTCTAGAATACGAAAGATTTGCTGCTTTGAAATCAGATTAGTTTGGAGTAGGGACTATCCATAAATGACGCCATGCACCTAGTGGGGGGGGGGTTAATACATTATTTTGTGATGATGTGTGAAGGTCCCATATTAGATATCACATGACTTCTGTGTTGACACGTGCCAGGGGGGGGCAAAAATCGTCCAAAATTGAGTGACTGAAATATGGTGTACTACATACATGATGATGATGATGGTTCTCTGCCCGAAGGCAGGTTCATTGGCTTTAAGCCCCTGGGGATGAGATGAGTGAGGTGGTTTCCCGTTGCCTTCCCCACAAACAATGATGGGTAAACATACTTGCCCAAGGTCGCTTGCACCCCTGCGTCCCACACGTGCTAGCCCGAGATATCTAAATCTCTGAATGTCAACTCCCAGCCCGGGGCTTGAACCGCATTCCGTTGCAACCAACAGACGTAAGCCGCTCTCGCTTACCGGTGTAGCTAACTAGGCCAGTACTGCATACATAGGTACCGGTAGTTCAATGTTAAATACAATGTTCACCATCTTTGCTGGTGTCAATGTTCACTGGACCGATGCCAAACCTACCTGTATTGCCATGCTCAGCTGATTCTCCAGGTTGTGAATAGTCTGTCCGCCTGATCCAGCAGCATGGGAAGCACCACCATCCGCAGTCATAGTCTCCATGTGAGAAGTCATTGTCTCCTTCAGCTGCCTCGTTAACCTGTCGCGGGTAAAACAAGACACCAGATTTCAATGGTTTGTCAACTTTCATGCCCACTCCTAGACCCACTGATCTCTCTTTCTCTCTCTCTTGTCTGTCTGTCTGTCTCTTTCTCTCTGTCTAATAGCTGCAAATCTCCCCTCTTGACTTTGATGGTTCTTTCACATATCATTTACCAACAGCAAGAGCAAAAATAATAATAGCAATAAAACTTAAGTAACATTGTTACAACATTGCAGTTTTCATTGAGTCTCTCTTATCTCCTGATAACCATTCATACATCCACCTATCCAATCCATCCATCCAATCCATCTATCCATCCATTCTTCTGAACCGCTTAAAACCATTGTCATACTATGTTATTGTCTGCAGATAACTCAGTAAAATGTAATCAAAAGTGAGCTAATTACAAATAAGTCTCATGAACACCTTTATTAAACTAAACAATCATCTATAAAGATATATCTGTCGTCCAGTCTCTGACATTGAAGCGCATCGGGCCCTTCGCTCTGCTGCGAAGGGACAACTGCTTGTTCCACGGGCTCGCTTAGCTACCAGACAGCGCCGAGCCTTCTCGGTTGTGGGGCCGTCAATCTGGAATGACCTCCCCCTTAACCTCCATCTCCTTCACCTGACCAGTCAATCCTTATTCCTTAAGTCCCTTAAATCTTTTTTCTTTTGCCGTGGCTGGGTTGGGAGCGCCTCTGAGTAGTTTCTTGAAGGGGCGCTATTTAATGCTAATAATGAATGAATGAATGAATCCAGATGAAAGCCATCAAGTGGATGACCCATATATGACTACACTGAAAGTCTGAAACCAACCTTGTGTTTTCTGACACCAGGTTATCAATCTCCGCCCGTAAGTCTTGTTTCTCTGTCTAAAATCGGAACAAAAATTCAAAATTGTTATTCAAACTACTGCTGTAAAGTCCGATATGAGGACCTACCCTATACTTAAGTTGACCTCTGACCTTTGTAGAAAAGGCTATGTTGTAAACTGTGTGAAAGAGGTTACAGCAAATTAAGAACTCAATTTGGACATATAATCTGAATTGCAGCAAGATACCATACATAAATTCTTAATGACAGAAAACAAAACAAATGCCACTTCATAGGAAAGTATTGAGTTCAAAACTTTGATTTTCATTTCGGGCCCCATCCATATATTATTATTACGTATGCAAAAAATGGTATTTTGGACTCCCAACACCTGTTTGCAACCCGTACATTTTTGCGACACCCCACTACAAATAAGCTTCTCTACCCCCTCCCACCTCTACAAAAGTTAATTAACTAAAATCATCTAAAAACCATCTATTTTACCATAGGCTACTATTTATTTTTGCTAAGCATCCTATTTGCAAGCTAAAATTTTTGCTAACTTTTATGGTTCACTGCTTAGATCTGAGCAGAAATTAATTCAAATGTCATCGGATGAACTACAGGATAATACAGAGTTATAAATAGGCTAATGTGGAGTTGTAGACGTCATAACTTTAAATTTACCTTGCTTACATACATTCTGTCAAGACCCCGTCCGTATGCACATCGCTTAAATCAAGTGACCCCCTCCTTGTGTACATAACATATGGACAGACACTTATTAAAAAAAATGCCCTGTCTGTCAACTTATAGAGCTCGGACTGTTCTGCTGAAACTCGTCAATTTACACAAATTCCTTAAATCCATAAAACTTCTTCAGGCATGTTTCCTGGTAGATTGAGCGGAAATTGAACTCACCCGAATGGTTTCGATCTGCTTTCGAAGGAGCTGAATGTTTGAGTCGTATTCGGCCAAGAGAGGTGACAGAAATCTAGATAAGGCAGAAGACACAGCAGAGTATGAAACAAGATACTCAAGCCTTTGACAGTGTTGACCTAGGACAAAGACCAATTGTTCTGATCTAGCAGCGCAGCACTTGCTGATTGTCCCACTATGAATATCGGTCCACTAGGCCGACTGTCAGTCATAGTATGAATAGGCAGACTTTCACAGGTGTTTGTGCACATCTGGGCCATCGTAGTCAAGGCAACCGTGAGTGCCATCTTAGTCAACACATTCAAGAAGGAACATGAGCCTCAGTTCACTCAGGAGGCCAGTATGCAGAAATACAGGTAAGAAAATGATATTATAATGTACATGGTATTTTTATTATTGCATTAGTAAGGTGTCAACATCAGCATCAGACTCACCCTCTTCATAGGCATCTATATAATTATGCAATTGAACATTAAAATACCTATGGAGACTACTCAAAGGTTTTGCAACATATAAAGCATTGTCCATTCCTCCAATCCTCATAATTTTCATCAATTATCAGTAAACTAATATAATCAGAACACTTCTATATTTCCATTATCACAAAACGCACACAGAATCAGCTGATGGTCCTTCTAAGCAATTTAGGTCTGTGAGACTTTAAGATGGGAAGAGAGGCTAGAAGGTAGAATTAACACAAAAATTCATATGATGATCTCTTAAAATGATGTCACACATGTGTCGTATGATTCAGAAGATTTTATATTCTTACTAAATTTGCTTTGCCCATTCTGAGACAATTACACAATATTTTGAAAATGTCAAGAGATGCATCAGCATATGATGTGATTGATGTTAGTCCTCTCCCTCTCCCCACCTCTCCTCCCTCTCTCCCGATACCTGTGCCTACCAGTCCCTGCCCGTCCCTGCCTCCATCCCTCCCTCCTACTCTCCTTCCACTCACGCTCGTTATGTCAGATTTTATTGTTGTCCATATCTAATGGTCACCAAAATAGGAACATTGCCACAATGTTGCCTTCATTACAGCTCATTTATTATATTAATTTTAACTTTTTATATAACAAATCATAAACATTGTCCTAATAATTATCATCATCATCCTGACTCTCAAGGTCACATCAAGTATGTCTGTCATCATCATCATCCTCTTCCTCTGCTCCTCCTGCTCCTCATCCTCATATTCCTCTCCATCCCCTTCAATCATATCTGTCATAATTTTCTTCTTCATCATCATCTTCCTTGTGATCACCAATTATTGCTCTGGACAGGCTTTCATTCATCAGCAATACATTTGCCTTTAAGTCTAATTTTCTATCATCGTCGTCGCCGCCGCCGCCACCACCACCACCACCACCACCACCACCACCACCACCACCATCATGAGTTGAAAGCCCGCAGGTGTCCAATACACATTTCATCACTATTTTCCATTGTCCCCGATCCTGTGCAGATATAGTTAAGCAGTAAGTTTATAGGTCTCGATTGCACCAGCCCTTGATGTCATCCATCTACGCCCTGTTTGGTCTTCTTCTTTTCCCCTTGCCATCCATAATTCCAAGCATCACACTTTTTATGTTTCTGTTGATGTCCATTCTACATATATGTCCTTTAATTCTTTAATAAAACTTTACCGTAAGTCTAATTTGCTATAAATAACATAATTTAGAATCACACTGATTACGCTTACTGCCTGTCTGTGCTCCATGGCAGATCTGGGACATCCCCTGCATCATGCAAATGATCCTAAAAATAAACACCAGCAAAATTCTTGGCAAATCACCGCTTGCATCACTCTTAAAAGAATTCCAAAAGTGAAGCAGCAGCACTGCAACAGTCATCATCCTAATGAAACCAATTCTAAACATGAAAGAACAGTTGCAAATCCTGCCAGAACTGCATTCTAACATCGGAACAGTAAACAGTAGCACATTGCATATAAGCTGGTTCCTGTGACTTCACTTGGGGTGCTGAAAAAGTTTTGACATTACGACTGCAAAAACAAGTCCGACAACAAAATCAAACCAGAGATAAATTTAATTTAACGGCAAAGAAAGCGATAAATTTTCTGTATAGCACTATATAAATCTTCTTCTACATCTTCAAGTTCTATGCTATTGAGCAGGTTGAAATGCTCCATGACATCAATGCTTGGCTTACTCCTATAGTTTACTATACCCTTCCTCCATCATCCAGTCCAGCAGTATCCGTCTACTCTCCGTCCTTCTGTTTTCATAAGTTCAACTCACCACAATAGTTCTTTAGGAAAACATTTCCCTCTCAGTATTTGACCAATCGACATCCTCTGTCGGTTAGAACCGTAAAAGTACGGGATTACGGGCTCGATCTTCATCCGGAGTTGTTACCGTGTAGGGGACCTTGAGCAAGTCCTTCACACACAATTGCACTGCAATTTACAATTACAGTGCAACTGAGCTTTGTAAAAGGATAATATCAAAATGGCAGTTGTATTGTGCTGTACACAATGTCCATTGTCCACGTACAAACATAATTATGAGACGAGTAAATGACTTGGCAGTGACTGCTAAGATTGCTATTTGTTTTACCTGTGGCTCAGTTGGCGGCAAATTGTATCGCTCTTGGTAGTCAGCAAGAACCGCAGTTAGTCTTTGAACTATGAATAATCAACAAAGCATGGCCATGAGTACACGCTTTATTAGGTAATTACTAATCAGTCATTGAAAGGCAATCAACTATTCGATCAACTGATCAATGAATATAATTAATCCAATACTCAACTGACCAATAAATCAATTGATGAAGCAGTTGGGAAGTCAATTTCATTCGTGCAGTAAGTCAACAATTCCATTTAAAATTAAACGCCAAATTCTTTTCACAGATTAAAATACATTATTACCATCATAAATGAATGGATGATTCTTCAATTAATATTATTTGTAAATATTCAATGACAAAGCATTAAGTGTTGGTGCTGAATGATTGTGCATAAATGACTTGCTGCAGGCATCAACTACAGAGTGAAACAATAAATCATAATCCAAAAGTATAATCGTACTCTATTTTTTCAAACAGACAGACCGAAGAACGATCATAATTCATAGTAAGAACGAATGATCAGAAGTTAGCATTAACTGTGTGGTAGCCATGCAGGGCTCACATCATGTCCTATGCCATCTGGTGACAAAAAAGCTGGAAGTGGGAACCGATCCCACATGCCCGCTGATTTTCTGCTCTTTGTGCCAGAGTGCCTTACCATTACCCTAAATGCCTCCCTAGAATTAGTGGAATGGGAAAGAATTCTGAAAAAAAGGCCGCAAAGGCAATGGGCAACTATAGGATGGTAATAAGTTACCTAAGACTGTACGTAATTAAACTGCCTGCAAACGCTCTGCGGGAACCTAAGATAAAAACATAGAATAAGAACAAACTAAGCTATCTTAGAATTTAACTTAGAATCACAAAATATTCATAATATGCAATTATAATTATAATGATGTTCTGTGTCCCATTGTGCGTTTGCAAGTGGAGTAATAAAGAAAATACTTACTTACTTTACTTACTTATAAAATAAAACAGCCATCTTTGGAGTTGTGAGGAAGGATAAAGAAGGCGCTTTTATCAAAGAATGCTATTCATATATAGCATTCTTTGATGAAAGCACACTGGGTTAATGCGTCGGCATGCGGGATCCCATGGTTGTGGCAATGAGGACATATTGAGCATGTAACATTCAGTGCAAGAAGCTGTGCACAGACAGCCTACTTAAGGCATGACTGAGGTTGTGAAGTAAGTCTTACAGAAAATAAAAGGGAAGAGAAAAGAGAGGAATCATCAGCATGACCACAGAGGTCATTGAACGAATTCTGATTGGCATGCGAAAACTGCAGCCGAACCATTTTGCATATTACTACATTAATACACGCACAGTCGCACACTGACCAACATTTGCCAAGCCAGACCATGCATGGAAAGCAAATTTGCATTATAGAAGTACGATGCTTTCTACTGCGCTCGCAGCCAAGTCCAATGCTTTATACAGCGCTTTTTGTACATATTACATTACAAGATTTCAACATGATGTGGTGTAGAGTCTATACAGATCGATCTATGAAGAAAACTTGGTAAACGTGTATTTTAGCGTCGTAAATTATTTTCACACTTATAATAGCACAAAAAGCACCATAAAATATTTCTGCCAACGTGCTATCGCCTAACTGATGCATTATAATACTTAGAATTTGTTAAAAAGAAGGAAATCGATTGAAAAATTGTAATATTTTGTCATAACAAACCGCCGATCGAAGTTGTTATTCAATTGTGACCCTTTCCGGAAGTTGCATGCGGCAAGTGTGCAGTAAGACAGCAGGCCAAAATAAATAAGTAAGTAACATTCATCCAGCTTCTATTTCTTTAACATTCATCCAGCTTTCATTTCTCTAACTTTCATCCAGCTTCCATTTCACCTATAGAGAACCTTCATCCAACTTCTATTTCACTATAGAGAACCTTCGTCCAACTTCCATTTCCATAAAAGTCCAGCTTTTTCAATTGCATCAGCTGTTTTCTGAATCCAACTTCTGTTTCATTTATGGGTACTTGTGGGTTTGACGACCCCACAGAAATATAAATTCGATGAAAGAACTAACGTTGCTGCGTTGTTATCTTTAATAAATCCAACTTCTAGTTTGTCCAGAAACCTTTTAATCGATCCAGCTTCTGCTTAGACAAGAATTTGTTCGATAAATCCCGTTTCTATTTTGTCAGTAAATATTTTTCATCAATTTTTCATTGAAAATTATTCTTCATCAATCCAGCTTCAATTTCAGCAGAATGACTGCACTAACCCTAAAACTAACCCTAACCGACCCTCACGACGCCTAACCTGAGCCCTATAGCCGACCCTCACGCAATAAATCTCGCTTCTATTTCGTAAGAAAATATTTTTCATCGAATTTATATTTCTGTGGGGTCGTCAAACCCACAAGTACCCATTTATGATTCTTTTTCATCAATCCAGCTCCAATTTAAGCTAGAATATTTTTTTAAACCCAGCTTCTATTTCTCGACCGTTATTTTCGTCAACCCAGCTTCTATTTCAGATATAAAAATACCATCATCCAGCTTCCATTACTTAAGCGTTTTTTTTAATCAATCCGGCTTCTATTTCAGATCTAGAAATAACTTCATCCAGCTTCCATTTCTCATTTTGAACTTAGGACCGAAGTATTGACGTACACGTTATTTATAGTCGCATGCATCAATATACGTCGATGGTTTGTGCGCGTACCCCAACTTCCGGGCAACTGTTGTGGTTCAATGGCGATTCGAACGGCGATTTCGCATGGGAAATGTGACATTTTAAAATCACATTTTCTGTCAATACTCTTCTCCTTACCAAATTTTAAGTGTGCTGTTACATCAGTTGGTGAAATCTACGCTATTAGAAATAATTTGCAGCGATTTTTGTGTTGTTAAAAGCGTGAAAATAATTTACGACGCTAAACTACACGTTTACCGAAAACTTAAAGTGCTTGTCACATTACATCACTGAATAGCACCATAATCGTTGCACAGTGCCAACGGCATTGCCAAGCCATTTGCATTCTATCAATAATATGTTATTGTCTTTGACAGACGTGTAGAAACTAGCTCGGTAACGATCACACCAAATCCATAAAATACGCTACAAAAGTATCAACCTTGATCCCTTAAGAACTTTGCGTCATCAGATTCCATGTGGAATAATTAAGCGATCTTCACTAATTTTCTTTAGCTGTCTTTTGTCTAAAAGTGCAAGAAGCAAATACTGAAATCTTTCGAGAATCTTGCATTTAAACATTCAACGATTGGTGGCCATTTGTAAACATCGCAGCTTCGCAGAGAATTCCAGGAAATTGCAGGTAATATTTTTATGATGGCTCTACAGCTGATGACGTTCATTATCGATAGCGATTCTACTAGTCTAACCTCAATATTTTATTGATAACTACTGAATACTACCAATTTCAGGAGAAAAAGTCCCTTTACAAATTCGGCGAGGTTCAAAGAGAGTAATTGATCATCGCAAGGCAGCCAAGTGTATGAAATGTTAGCGAGCCTTAAAGCCTTTTTATAACTGCGCAGCTCTCCACTCCATAGTAGGCCCATAATAGAGTGTTATTTATACCACAGTATAAACACGGTATGAATTACTGTGGTATAAATATGCATACTGTGTCTATACTGTGGTGTGACTGAAATGTGGCTCAGAGTCGATCATTTTTTTCAATTGGCCCTTCGCTTTGGAATGCATATTCTGCTTCTGCTTGCTCTACACTTCTCTCGGGCAGTCTCTCTTCTGCATTTTCTTCTCAAAACCTGCCTGCTTCTTCTTGCGGGCCTTGCGCACCAGGAGCTCCTCTGAACGGTCACCATACCAGAGGTGCTTTATAAATGTTTAAATACAATGCAACACAATATATAATATTCAAATAATAAAGATATATAATTTTATATAGTCATATAATATAGCCTTATATATATCTATAAAAATGATACTATATCAAATCTTGCACTAATATACAGCACCGTTTTCAAATAAAATTTGGTACGGCGCACACCTCTGTTTTTAATGTAAATAATGAACATCATGGCGCCACTCACGGAAGAGGATAGAATTTTAATCCGAATTTTAAGAACAGAAAAAGGTTACAATGCACGTCAGATGATGATAGAATTTCCTTCTAGAAAATGGAATAAATATGCTCTACATCGATTGATTAAACAAATTGATGCTACTGGAACGTCTAACAGCCGCAACTGTGGTCGCAAACGTTCTGTGCGCACAGCAGCAAACATTGCACAAGTTCAAGAGTTAGTTTGCAGCCAAGACAACAATCCAGGGACGAGTAAGAGCCCGAGAGAAATTGAGCGTGCGACCGGAATTTCGCGCAGTACTGTTAGGCGTATTGTTAAACATGACCTCAAAGTCTATCGTCGACGTGAGGTTCGTAAATTGTCTGATGTCGATTCGATAAAACGTCTAGCCGCCTGCAAACGACTCAAGAAGCGAATGACAGATGAAAAAACGATCGTCACGGTTCAGACGCCAACAAACACTCAGAACGACCGTGTGTATGCAGACGTTAGCTTTAAGTGTGAGGTTGCTCCTGCTCAGCGTGTAAAGGGCAGGAAACATTCTCGCAAAGTGTGATGGTGTCGTTGGGGAAACTTTCAAAGCTTGGAAAGACGGTGCTATTCTGTGTCACTTCTTAAGTCTAAAGTGAACAGTGTTTATTACTGCGATGAAGCACTTGCAAGAGTACACTACGTGATATTCACCAACTGTCTGTAGTTGATGTTTACAGCTTTCAGCACGATGGAGTGTTGGCGCATCGTTCACATCATATTGGTTGCCTATCTAAACGCTAGCGTGCCAGAGTTTATTGAACCGGAGAACTGGCCACCAAATAGTTCGGTTGACTATTCGATCTGGGGTTGTCTTCAGCAACTGGTTTATCATGAACCGATACGTGACGCTGAACATTTGAAAGAATTGATTCGGTTATATTCTATAATGACTCGGTAGACGTTCTAGAATGACTCGGTAGACACAAAGAACTAACGTTGCAGCGTTGTTATCTTTAATAAATCCAACTTCTAGTTTGCCGAGAATCCTTTTAATCGATCCAGCTTCTCTTTAGGCAAGAATTTGTTTGATAAATCCCGCTTCTATTTCGTCAGGAAATATTTTTCAGCCATTTTTCATTGAAAATTATTGTTCATCAATCCAGCTTCAGAATGACTGCACTAACCCTAAAACTAACCCTAACCGACCCTCACGACGCCTAAGCTGAGCCCTAACCGACCCTCACACGAAAAATCCCGCTTCAATTTCGTCAGGAAATATTTTTCATCAAATTTATAAAAAAAAATTACTTGCTACCGAGTCATTATAGAATATAACCATTGACTCTTTGCTGCTGGGCTGAAATAACCCATTACAAGAACTGTTATTTACATTTCTGAGTATTCCATGGAAGCTACCATACTTCATGTAATGACTGACATAATATCTTTTGATAGACAAACTGGACATTGCATTCTCCTTTTCATTGCTTCATATAATTATATAGCAACCCCGTTACAAGTCCAGGCACAAAGAAGGAAAAATGTGAGCTATTTTTCAAACCTTGCTGGTTGCCCCAAAAGTAACGAGTGGAGCTTACTTGTACAGTTAGGTAATTGACCATCATTCCAGTTGGAATGGCCCACAAGAGAAAAAGCATGGTGCTGAAAGCATGGTGCTGGCTAGCCAAGTAAGCCTGTCTAACAAAGATCTTATTCTTTGTTGAAAAGTTAAACACCGAACGTTGAACTCTGAGCGCAAAGATGCTTCAATGGCAAGCATTGTTGGTTTCGTCATTCACTTTTATTTACACTCTCGCCAATGAAGTGGAAAAAGACCTCATACTAAACTCGGCCACAAATGAACATACCTGAAGTCAGTAAATCATATTTGATTATTTAATTTACATGACATCAAGAAAAAATTAAATAAAACATTCTTTTATTCTGCTATTTTGATTTTTCCAGACCAAAAGAAATAACAATCCTGTCTTCAAATATATATGGCTTTTCTCTAAATTCCATCCTACATCTATCTATGTAAATCAGCAAAGGATCACTAAATTTCATTGACAATCCTGGGCTTCCTGCTGAAAACGTTAACACACACACAATCTTATAATCAATCTGAAACATTAAATGCAGAATTTTGCAGTTACCACACACACACACACACACCAAATCATATGTAGAGGCATGAGGGTATGCTACACCCAGCGCCCTAATAAATACAAACTAAAACTAACGCAAAATCAGCTAAGTCTACTGAATACTTCTTCTATGACAACAAACTTTCACATATAATAGACTTAATACATACAAATTGATTGGCAACATGTAAATCAACTTTCATTGAGCAAAAAAAAAACTGGCCTGTCCAAGGCATAAAAATGCACAGTTATAGAATTCCCACAGCATTCAAAGACAAGGCTGAAAACACTTCATAGTTACAGCGAATGACTATATTTTCTATTCTCGTATGAAATTTGCATCTAAGACAGTTTTGAGACCAGCAGAAGGGAGCAAAGCAATCGCACGTGGAATCGATATTCAGACAAATTAAATAAAATTAAAACAGTGAAGCTATAGAATGTCACCAGAGTGCAAGTTAAATCAACTACAAATACACTTTCGGATACACTTTAACCAGGAAAAATAAACACTCAATCAAAGCGAGTATGAATTGATATAAGCTTGCAATGAACGCGTTTGCATTCACGCAACACACTCCCGACTTTCATAGAATAATCTATCGATAATAGAAGAATTAAGACGTTCATACATCTGTTAGTGGAATTGACGGTACTAGATATGCAGACGTGATGCTATCGATACAGACAGATTAAACAACAAATAAACGTTCACGGTCTTATAATACACAAGGTCCTACGTTACAGAATATTTATCAGCGGTTGCAGAATATTTATCGAAACACATTATATAATCAATGCTTTTTATAGACTCGAAGCATCGGTAGAAGTTGTTGACTGCAGAATCACATCCCTATTTGACGTTGGAAACTGCATCGTGGATTGCTCCGGCAACATATTCGATGTTTTTGGTCGTTAATCCGCACATGTTGATGCGGCCACCATCTTTCAGAAGATAGATGTGATACTTCTTGATCAAGTACTCCGACTGAGTCACTACAACAAGTATGCCATATCACAATTATCAAAACGTTTCTCACGACAAAAGAATCCTTTCATCGCACCATCATTACTTACTTAGCAATTAAACTATATACGTAATGCAGTGCCGGAAAGGATACAGATTTTAAGAAATAATTAACAGATGCAATAAAAATGCTTGGCCAGATACAATCATTCAGTTTTACCACATTCATCCTATTCACTACTCTCATCAAAACAAAGCATTTTTAGAATCTCTTAAAATCAGCATAATTAGGATCTTCCACAATACTTTACAACCGTGGTTCAAAGCCATGGATTCAGCAAAATCTTTAAATGCTGGATTTCAGCCACGGTTACAAATCAAAACTGAAACTTTTGCCAGGTATAAACAGCAAATCATGGCATCCATTTCTTTCCTTATAACTCACACATAGCTGATCTTCAACGTTACTTTCTGTCTTCAAACTGACACAACGCAGTACGATTACACACAACTACCTGTAAGTCTCAATAACTAAACTTTCCTCAACTGCAAATCACCTTGGAACTAATCTGAATACCTGATAGTCCAGTGTAGCTGAACATCCCAGTCTGCTGGACGATGTGATCCCACGTTCCCGGTGTTCCAAGCGCCTTCAGCTTGTCAAACAGCGTCTGGCGCATCAGCAGAATACGATCGGCCATCTTCTTAACAGTACACCTCCTAAAAACCAACCACCAGCATCTCAACATATAAACACCTTGTATCTTGACTTTTTGAGCCTTTATAAATTCTCAAAATGATGAATTAAATGAATACGAGTATCATCCTCGCATTTTTGCATTCATATTAACTGATGATTTGAACATGAACAGTAAAGAGAGGACAGTAGACTTGACAAATGACCAGGAGCAACGAGGTCCTTTATTCGTACCCCTCACAACCAAATGACTGGCATCAAGAACTGATGACGCCATATAAGGCATTCACATAGTACCACTACCAAACCTATAAAAAAACTCCAAAACTAGTGCCTTACATGACCTGAACCTGTACAGCCTGATATAGGTTCGAAATATACGTGGGGCATGTAAAAAGACAAACGCACATTTTTTAAACCAGTATTAAGTGAATTCCTCAAAATGTTCGCTGTTAAGCATTTGTATATTTGTATACACAAACCCATTCACTCACTCATTCGGTCTCTTTATTGCGTCACTTTATCAACTCAAAGCCAACATTCAACAGCAACTGCATGACCGTTGTTGTCAGACAACTTTCAATTTCAGACTTATTGTTGACCTACCATTCACAAAACAGGTCTGGGTTGTTGAGCACAGCGGAGACGATCCTAGCGCCCTGGGCCGGTGGGTTCGACCACGTCTCTCGAACAATGATCTCGAGCTGTGAACGGATTCTTGGCAGCAGCTCCTCACGACTGACAACATACAGCAGCTGTCCAACTCTCTCATCTTCAAACCGAAAACAAAATCATGTGTTATGCAATTTCACAGTACCATACATTTGGGTGTGGTTAAATACAAAGAAATTTCATAATATAAATAAATTTCATGATATCCATATAGTAATTCGGCTAAAGACAGACAGACAATTCAGAGCGTCATATAAATAAGCTAATATTCTTTATTAGGGCTGTCAAAATTGTAGAAAAAATGCGGCCCGGGTGACTGAGCTCATTTTCAATCTTTCTATTCGTTCAAATTTATGACATATGTTTGAATCATATTGTTGGTTCAATTCTCTAAATATTGGAAAACTTTTAGCATGATTAATCATCAGGCATAAGAGATGTATGGAAAACAGTTTGGCCCACTTTTTATTGAACCACACGGTGTATAAGCTCCTCCTTTCAAAAAGCCATGGATATCACTAGAAGTTCATGTAAATAACATCAACCTATAGCTATGTACATAGAGCAATTATTTAAAAGACTCACTGTAAAGTCCAAAGTTCTTTGAGAATGACTGGGCAGCCACAAGCTCAAATCCTTGTTCAATGAAGTACCTCACAGACCAGGCATCCTTATCAAGATCACCCGAGGAAAAACCCTGATAAGCGCAGTCAAAGAAGGGGAACAAGCGCTTCTCCTGAAAAAAATCAAACAAAGCCAATCAGTTGCTAATCAGCAAATCTTAATGTCAATCAATCAACCAGTTTGTCAGTCAGTTTTAAAAATCGACTATCCACCCGCCCAATCATCATCATTGTCGTCGTCATCATCATCAAGAACCTCAGTGCCCGTAGGTGTCTGCTGATCTCTTCACAATGTCTCTCCAGCTGAAAAACCTATCCAGTATCCAGTCACCCAATCACTTAATATCAAATTAATCAGTGACTAGTGACCATCAGTTGACATCTTGTGCATCACAAAGCCACAATACCTTGCGAGGATGCACTTAAAAATGCACTATGTTCAATGTTCTTATACGTCGTACCATGATGGTGCCACAAAGTGCCTAGATTAGATCAGCCATTCTATCAGGTCTGGAACTCACCCGTCAATCCAGTGATTCCCAACCTGTGTGCCGCGGCACACTAGTGTGCCGCGAGACTTTTGCAGGTGTGCCGCGGGAAAAATCCAATATGTTATTAATTAATATTGATTCCAAACAAAACATCCGAAAACATCATCAATGCAATATAAGAACTTAAGTCAGTTGGTCTTAATCTCTCATACTGCATGCAGCAGGCTAAGGTCTCCAAATGAAGTCTTGACTGTTTTCCCACGGTCAATTAATGAATCACAGTCAAAGAAGAAAAATTGTTCTTGAAATACTACATACATCGATAGACATACAACCAGCAGTAGCCTACAGCATTAGGCCTACTCCCCTTCGCTTGCAATTTATACTGGGTAATCAATCAGTTCATTTGTAATCGGCGAAACAACAAATCTTACAACCGAGGATGAAGAACAGCTCATTGATTTACGAAATGACAAATTTTTATCAGTCAACATTTTCCTAAAAGAATTTGGTTGAGTTTTGGCTTTCCATCCAGAAATCATATCCGTCTGTCTGTTCAAGAGCAGTAAAAGTTCTTCTTCAATTTGCATCTTCGTGGTTTTGTGAATTTATATTTTCATCTTTAACTGAAATCAAGTGTAAAATGAGGGAGAGACTTTTTATAATTATATATATAGAATCGACGATGAAATGCGAGTATGATTGTCATCTCTGGAGCCTCGTTTCAATTTGATCTGCTGACTGACTAGACTCATTAGAGTATTATTAGACAATAAGAACATTAAAATTAGAATATTATTAAATAATAGAGACATATAGATAAAAAAAGGTAATTATTATTAAGTGTGCCGCGAAAAATTTTGTTCTTTCTTAGTGTGCCGCAGGCCAAAAAAGGTTGGGAATCACTGCGTCAATCAATGATGAATACTTCAATCAATCAACTTAATTTTAATTTAAGTCAATCAGCAACTTACAAAGTCAAATAAAGCAGCTGAATTAATCTTTTATTTGAATTTACCAAATGAATCAACAACACCAACGTTCAAACTCAGTCATCTAATACGGCAGTGGGCAACTTGAGCAAACAGCTTGCAGGTTAATCTCAGACTTTTAAATAATGTTTACAATTACAGAAGACAGCCCAAGAAATGTGAGACAGCATTGCATCAGTACATACCTTGATGACAGCAGCAATTCTCTTCCACTGCTCGGGAGTTGGGTCCGATCCGGTTGGATTGTGAGCCGCCATGTGCATCAAAATCACAGACTTCTGTGGAGCATTCTAAAAATCACAAAAGAAAAGAACAGGCCTGCAATATAATACAAAATTTTTTATTATTGAGTATTTTGCGAGCTTCACATAGCAAGTGTTATCTGACCAGGGGTTGGCTGATTGACAGTACCACCTATTACCAGGGGCGAATCCGGGAGGAGGGGCAAATCCGGCCATGGATCCCCATATCAGAGTATCATAGGCCCTTCCCCATGAGGTCTTTGTACAGGCTTTCAACAATACAGTGGGTAAAGGGAGAAAAAGTAGTGTAATACTAAAAAAATTAAGGTCATCAGCTATTTTGCTGGGGAAAATGAGTAAGGCTTTTTTGGAAATGGTATCTTCCTGCCTGAAACTTCGACCAAATGACTAAAAAAAGTCATCAGTTTTTTTTGTCCAAAGACCAACGAAAAATAAAAAAATTGAGGTCCAAGACCAAACATTTTGGCTCCCCCCTTCGAAAATTTCTGTATCTACCCCTGCATATTTACCTACAGCTGGCATATCACCAGTTATTCAATCATTAAAAGTGACTGGAATGGTCCATCCCAGCTTGGGGAGACAGGCTTCAGACGACAGTTAAGCCATGGATCTACTGGTGCTTGGTTACATGTCTATGTCTGTCACATCATATGTCTGGCAACTTACAATCCGGTGCTGTCTTTGGATACCTGCTCTGCACCAAGGCCTATCTAGTAATGCATCAAGAGATTTCCGGAAGTCATCCCATCATCTATCCACGGACCTCTGGATGATGAGACAAAGTCTACAAGATCACATCACCTATCGTCGTTTCTCACATACTTGATTCTATATCCTTCGGGAGCTGCTGGCAACACTTGGAAACTGCTGGTTGGGATTGCATGTATGCTCCATTCATCCAGCACAACATTCATTATTCATTCATTCATTATTAGCATTTATATAGCGCCCCTTCAATAAACTACTCAGAGGCGCTCCCAGCCACGGCAAAAGAAAAAAGATTTAAGGGACTTAAGGAATAAGGATTGACTGGTCAGGTGGAGGAGATGGAGGTTAGGGGGGGAGGTCATTCCAGATTGACGGCTCCACAACCAAGAAGGCTTGACACTGTCTGGTAGCCAAGCGAGCCCGTGGAACAAGTTAGCCGAGTTAACATAGTTAGCTGAGAATGTTTTTAACTGATAAATGTTCTGTAATAAAGATATTTAACATCATTAAGGCTGGCACTGACAGCACCCATTTTCGTGGAAGTAGTTCTGCAAAAAATTGTTCTTAATGGATGGCGCTAATGAATATTACTCAGCAATTCCTGCACACAAGGGCAAATATAATTGTAGCCTTGCTGCCTCACTACTGCCAAGCAACCCACATCATGTTCAGTGAGTAGCACTCAGGTTAATTATGATAATTATGGCACTTGTACCCTTAACCCTTTGATGCCGGAGGGTATAGGATTTTCCATACCATTTACTACCATCTCGGCATTAAAGAGTTAAGCGTATTGACTTCAACATGAACTGCACGTGGTTTGGTTCCGATGGCTACAGGTAGTCACGTAATGTCTGGGAACAGGAGATAATAAATGTAGCCATACACATAAATTTTCTGGCATTTTTGGACTTTGGTTCATAACCACAGTGCAAGGTCGTCAATTATAGCAGCAGTTAACACCACAGTGCAAGGTCGTCAATTATAGCAGCAGTTAACACCACAGTGCAAGGTCGTCAATTATAGCAGCAGTTATAACATCACAGTGCACATGCGTTCATATTTTCAGTCTGCCATTCGGCCCATGGTGCTGGTATAATTAGCGGTAGGACATAATAATTTAGGCACATTGCATGGCTAGCGCAAGTGCAATTAAATTCGACTCCTGTAACGACTTTTGATCTATGAGGATGCTACGAATTGAATTGCACTGTGGTTTGTTAGTCTGATATTAAACGAAGATTATTATTATTCAGTGCTTAAAGTGTGCCTGGACGGTCATGGACGGCGTCCATGCACTTGTTTTAAAATTTGAACACCATCCAGCCACTTATTGACGAGCACAGACTGGAAAGGTAAGGGGCGTCCAGGCACTTCTTTTGGAGAGGTAAGGGGCATCCAGGCACTTATTTTTTCACACTTTAGGCACTGTTATTATTTAAAAAGTACAAAAGAAACAGAGCTGTCAGAAAAGAAACAATTCATCGTACCCTAAGATCTTCCAACATGTTCTCGAAGTCAATGCATCTTTTCTTTTCATCCCAATAACGATATTCCTTAATGTCCTTGTAAAGCAGAGACCTCAGAATGCCCTTGTGATTGCCTAAACAACAACAACAAGCAGCAACACTGATAATGACAACAACATGACACATTACAAATCTCTCTCTGGACACTTTTTGCTCACCTTGTAGGAATCAGTCAAAAGTGATCTAGTAACAACACTAATGACAGCAACATAACAAATTTTTTTCATACTAATTCTATGATCGAGTCATCAAGTCATCCACTGCATTCAATATTTCTCACATGCAAGTAGACGACAAATGGCCATTGGCTAAACAAGAAAAAAAAAGCCACTCATAAGCTAGCTCCTCGTCAAAGAGCTCAAATATATGAAGTCTTCTAGATATGATCATCTCTAAAATTGGATCGGTCCCAAGTGCTTGAAAACATTTGCACTGGGGAGGTGTGCAGCATACGGAAGGCATTCAGCTTCTTCTCCACAGAAACTGTAAGTGTCCAAATTTCATAAAGAGCGGCATTCATTCATTTCCAGGATTTATACAACACCCTTCAACGTTAATGTAGAATGTAGAATATAAAAAGGTAAGCAGGAAAATACTGAAGCGACTTCAGTTAGGCACTTGAAAAGTGGCATAACAAATTGCATATTTCTCTATCTCAAAAACAGAAAGAACGAATGAATGGGTTCCTACCCCAAGTGGGTTTCGACACATAACATGTGTCATATCCCAACCGAGAATGAAGGAAATCCAATCCAATTCGAAGTGCTCCCGTTCCTCCAAGCGCCTGAACTGCATCAACCTAGAACCAAAGGACTAACAGATATCAAAACTACAATATAAATAAATAAATGGGCATAGAAAACAAATTTAAATATAACACAAAAACAATAAATAAATGTGCATATACAACAAATTTAAACATAATAATTCACTGTTATATAATTCATATTGATCAGCCCTTTGGATCATCATGTATTACAGTGCTGTCCAACGTGCGGCCCGCGGGCCGCATGCGGCCCGCGGGGTGATTTAAAGTGGCCCGCCGAGCTCACTAAATTTTTAAAAACTTTGTTCCAAAATTAATGAAGTTTAGGACAAAATCAGTGGTCGACTGTTGCGTTATTCTTAATGATTATATTCTAACAGTTGCCGGAGTTTGAACAGCTATATAAGAAAGGCAAATCAACAACTAATGTCCTCTTTCTATAACCACTCGGGGTACAAGTTCCCGCGTTGTCTCTCCATGAGGCTGAAACACGACTTCTGGTTTTATTCCTATACTTCGCAAATTATCACAAACCGTTCACTTCTAGTCATTCCATGCAGAGTTCAACCATGTATGTAAGTGGCAGCGATGCGTGCCTTTCGGCAGAGAGTTCAGTTCTAGTCGTGAGGGTTGGAAGAAACAATCGATAGGCCTATAGGGACCCTAAGGCCGACAAATCAAAACCGATGTTTTAGGATCTTTCTCGACCGACGATTATGACTGATCCTTAGACCGAAGACTCTGGCCTCGACGTCTGCAGGCTGGAAAGCCGGTTCAGCCATAAAGTGGAGCTGAGCAAGAAAAACTGTGGCTGGGTCACCCTACGCTTTTTTGTGCTGAACCGTTGTAAGGCATTGATAATAATGCCATATGTGTAATATAGGCATATATATAATGCCATTGTGTATTATTATTATTATTCATTTTGCATGAGAATGATTCCATAATTAATGTCAATACCTTCAGGCTTCAACTAATGATTATCGCTAAATTTTAACTAGTGCTTTTGAATTTACTGTTGCGGCCCTCGGCTTTAAGATTATATCGTCTGCGGCCCGCGGTACCAAAAAGGTTGGACAGCACTGATGTATTATTACCAAAAGGCTGTAAATAAGCCAAAGTAGTTCTAACACCAAATAGTACAGGCAATGTTTCAAAAGATAATTTTAAGAAATACATATACAGCTGCACAAGCAGAACTTGTTGTTCCCTTCTCACAGACTGCAGTCACGCAGCATTGCATCATCGGGCCGTGTCTGGCCCTGCGACCTGGAATGGGCCTCCTATTATTCTTTGTCAAATGCCTTTTGGTCTCTTTGTCTCAATTAATTATCATTGTTCTTAAGAACATCCTATTCGACTGTGGTTGGACTGGGAGCGCTCCTGAGTAGGCAACCTTGAAGGGGTGCTATATAAAATTGCTAATAAATATAAAGCTCTTAATTTCACTTATTCAGGTACTAATTTCACCCACTAAGGTATTAATCTGAGTTTAATTGGTATCTGAAAACAATGAAATACTCTGAACATGATGGTGTAGTGGGCATGTATGTCGCCTTGCTGCCGAAGTGTTGCAGGTTCGAATCCACCTCAAGTCGCCGCGTAGGGACCTTGAACAAATCCTACACTCACAATTGCTCAGTGCTTCGGCATGAAACTCTGATGCAGTGTCCGCTCTTTAGTCGGGAGCACCTCTGAGTATGGAGCTTGAAAGGGCGCTCTAACAAGTGCACAAACAAACAACAAATGAATGTATACTCAAGTAATTATAATGAAATGTCTTTACACAAGTCTAACAAAAAATGGCAGCTTAGCCTAATGCGCTAGCAACACTACTACACACTGCGCCTACCCGTTTCTCTTTAATGGCCGGCGAGTTCTCTCCAAGAAGAAGCCGTCCTGAAGCCGAACGAAAAGGTGGTAATCCAGACACTGGCAAATATTCATGGTTCAAGCTTTTGTCTGCTGACAAATCAGTCTCGACCCTTCGAACAACAGGCAACACCCATGGCTTGCTTTCGTCAGTTCGATATGCTGTGCAGGACACACGACAAATACAAATGCACAGGGATCGGCAAAATGTAATTCAATTACAAAATACTGGGAAAATGTAATTAACTTACAAACTACTTTGGAATCCTTCTGTACTTGGACAGTGTCATAAATCACTATGGTATCTAAACAACATCAATTACAAGTAACTTACATTGATCAAATAATATTGGGATCAAGCAATTTAGATGTCCAGCAAAAACATTGTTTCTTCTCAAAGTTTCATTGTATCACATTGTCTGAAATGGTTTAATTAATTTTCATTAAGAAGCAGCAGCAAAAGAGGTACTTTAAATAGAACCGAGATGCACATCAGTCATCGAGTTGCTTTGGACCAATCAGCGCACGAATAGCCAATTTTTTTATTCTACCAAACAGTTTTTAAAAAACAAATATTAATGGCAGGATTGCGAGACAAAAATTTAATTGCACATCTAATAAATGCGCTACAAAAAAATTAACCGTTCATTGCGTAGTTTCATACGTTAACTAAAAATCCATTAAGTTTCTGGTTGCAAACATGTAAGGTAAATCAATATTGAACCTCTTCGATTTTCCTTACATCCAACTTTCGCGGTATACAATAAGGGTTCTGAAAATCTACATTCAGCGAAGTAGTGTCAAAATGTTTTACAATAAGATACTCTGATCAAAACAAGACCAAATGAACTTCAAAGGCAGCCTTGCAGACTTCTTTTGTGGTCAGCTTCCTTAGTTTCAATTTGACATTTTTTTATTTGAATTTCATACGGCACTGAGAGCACATGACTTTGGTCTTCCACTGATGGCACTTGACTGTCTTAAAATGGCACTTGTGGCACTTGACTGTCTTTTGGCACTGATGGCACTTGACTGTCTTTTGGCACTTGACTGTTTTTTGACACTGGTGACACTTGACTGTCTTTTGGCGCTGGTGGCACTTCACTTTCCTTTGGAACCTACAGTTGACTGTCCTTTGACATTGGCGATACTTGACTTCCTTTGGCACCTACTACATATGGACTTAGTTCATCAGAACTAAGATGAAGCTCTATCATACCTTAGTAGAACCAGTATTACTATACGGATCAGAGTGCTGGTGTTTACGGAAAGAAGACGAACGGAGACTGTTGGTAGCAGAGATGAGCTGGCTCAGGAGAATCATAGGTAGAAGCAGGAGAGAGAAGATCAGAAATGAAATAACAAGAGAAGAACTAGGAGTCGATGAAACAATAATAGAAAAAATCAAGAAGAGAAGACTCAGATGGTTCGGTCATGTGAGAAGAATGACGGAGCAAAGACTACCAAACGCTGCACTGCATGGGCATGTAGAAGGAGAAAGAAGCAGAGGGAGGCAAAGGAAGACCTGGATGGACAACATCAAAGAAGATCTGAGAGAGAAGGGCACCAGCTTGGTCGAGATCGGAGAAATCATCAGAAGCAGAGAAGTTTGGAGGAAATTCATACAGGCCTCATCGTCATATCGATGACGGAAGAGAAGATAGAGACATATGGACTTTCCATTTACAATGGCGGTACTTGAATATCCATTAACAGTAACGGCATAGGACTTCTCTTTGGCACTATTAGCATTATTTTAAAAGTAGGCCTAATAATTTCACATGGCACTAGCCCTTCAAAATGTAAACAACATAATAATTTTAAAACACACGCATTCAAAAGATAAAGCCATGCACTTGAAATGAAACACATTTCCAGTGGAAAGTCCAATAGAAACTTATTTAAACATCTTAGCCTTTTCTGGAAAAAACTTGAATATCATTCGGTTACAAGGAGAAAATTAGTTACTCTGTTGTATGATGTCACATAATTACAGAATTTCATAAACTCAAGCTCAAATACAAGAAAAGTGAGTTACATTAAACTGAAAATGCATGAGCTTGTCTAGCATTTACTAAGGTTCATTGCATGCTCCATTGTCACCTACCATTTGTATTCATCTGAATAGTGCACAAACATCATGACCAACTATTCATATTCTACCAAATAGTAAAAATTCCATTTTACCAAATATCGACAACATTGAAATTCAAATTGCACAATTTCAAAATTCAAATACTGCCAATCCCTGACAATGTATAGCTAAAGCTCCTAGTTAGTCCAAGTCTGTCTAAATGCTGCAGCATTCTGCCTTAGCCTACATGCAGCTGATCAAAAAATCTCGTCTAAGGTCTGTTAATTATGACATGTATAGCCATAAACAGTTTGATAACCGTTATACATTGAGTTCTGAGACATTCAAAATTTGCAGAAAATCACAGAATCGTTAGTGACTTAACGTGATGTAGGAGGAGACGCATTTCAATACTAGTAAAGTTTGGCAACATGTGGTTGCACATACACAGTCTACACCTATACCCACCTCGGTGTTGCGTAGGATAAACAACTGTGTTGCTACACAACAACAGAAAGCATAAAAAGAGCTTTCCTAATCTTACCAACCAAGCAAACCAAAATAGAATCTGGCTAACCTGTTTCTGTGCACAATGTCGGAAGCGATTAGTTAGTTAACCTCAAACGAATATTTTCAACTGATCCTAGCACACAGTAATTTCAGATGCACACTAGAAGGCTACTTAGGCAGTGCTTAAAGTGTAGAAAAAGAAGTGCGCGGACGCCCTTCACTTCTCCAGGCTATGCTGTCCAAATAAGTGGCAGAACGGCGTTGACATTTGAAAATAAATGCCTGAACGCCGTCCACGACCGTCCAGCCACACTTTAACCCTGTACGTAGGCCTAATACAAAACACAGGCCAGTCATATGATGAAGTACTTAGCAATTTAGTAGATTTTTAAAAGAAATACGCTAAAATACTAGATATTTTCAATGAAATAGCTGAATACACTAAATGGAGCTTACCAAAGCTATATCCTGATTAACTAAATAAACAAAAAACTAAAGGAACAAACGCGAGATTAACAGTTGCAGGTATCAATGATCAACTTCGGTCGTTATTAACCGGTGAGTTCAAAAGTTGCATCAGTGCATCATGAATTTACACAATCCCTTGTTAGAACAGAACGCTCAGAGCTTAAAGTGTAATTTAACCAGAAAAGCGTACAACGTACCTCCAACCCCGAGGTTGACCTTCTGCGCATAGTTGTCTTCATTGAATGCAGCCGTCAGAGCAAAAACCTCGATCGGAGCAGCCACCGGGACGTCTTCAAACCAACTTGATGTCGCCATTTTGGTTGTCTCAAGGTCGTTGTTTACGTGCGCTGGTGACCTAGTCCTCTATGAAAAGTTTTGAAAACTAGGAGCATCAGTATATTAAGTAGGTAAGCAAACGTCTGTATTGGATAAAATTTAATAGGGATATGTAACGCAAGTAGGATAATTTCTATAATATTTTTAATATAATATAATATAATTATATATATCGTATCAGCTTAGAAACTAGTCGAATGACACATTCTTCCTTGTTGCAAGTTGCAACTGATCTATAATGCGAGCAGAAACGCTGCGCTCTAATGTGACAAAGCTCGACGTAGGCTACTCGGACTAAGGCCTAAAACTTCTGGAGAAATCTTCTGCTCCTTCTCGCTTCTCCCTCTCCCTTCGCTCCAATACCGAACAGAATCAAACGGACTGCCACCTAACCGAAGAACCGCCTAATTCGTGTAGCCTTCCAAGTGGACCAGTTACGCGTTTCTTAGCCTTATAATTTCATGCAGGCCTGTATTTGTACATAGCCTACAGAAATAAAGGGAGCGAAAGGCGAAGAAAGGTAGAGATAGACAAATATCTCATTTTTATCACTTTATAGTGTACATAGACAGTACCGATTCAATGAATAATCATTAATTAATTGACGATAGAGGGTCTATAGCTATTAGATTACGGTACAGTGCTAGACGTCGATATTCGATACCGGTATAGGTCTAAATTTTTCTAAAATAAAATTATGTATATAATATAATATACTATAATTAATTTATAGCCTATTTGAATCACAGGGAATTTCATGAAGAGACATACAGAGAGACTGACTGAGACAACGCGATTATTTCAATTAAAGTCTATCTCAAAGTGCATGTCAGTCTAAGCCTACAATTAGAAGACTATAAGATTAGGCCTACAGTAATTAATCAGTATCTGGATCTAATCAGATCTTGTACAAGTCTTACATTAAATTTTAAACTAGCCATTATTCTCCAACAAGAATTTAACTCTCAAGTGGGCATTAGGCTATAGCCTGCCCTATCAATCAATCAATCAATCAATCAATCAATCAATCAATCAATCAATCAATCAAATCAAGCAAGCAATCTATCAATCAATCAATAGGCTAATCAGTGTGAGAATTGTGGAAAAATAACTGGGGGGGGGTTGGCCTATGATAAACTTGGAATTGGGGTGTGAAAAACAGAGTTTACTATGGGGCACTAAGAAAGACTGGGGGTTGAAACCCCCCAACCCACGGCAATTCTCACCCTGAGGCTAATATACAGGGTGGCTCCAAAAAAATGTACCACCGGGGAAAATGCGATATCTTCGCAGCCGATTGAGCTTTTTCTGCGAAAATTTCGCAATGTGAAGGGGAATGAATATCCAACAATCCATGAAAGTTTCATTTGAAACTTTTCATGGGAATGAATATCCAACAATCCATGAAAGTTTCATTTGAAACTTTTCATGTTTGCAAAAGTTACAACTGTTCAAACTTAAAATTTCGTTTTTTCAATTATCCGGAGAATCATGCTCCAATACATGTGATTTCATTACTATTTTTTGGCAAATTGCAACACACAAATTGATGATGATGTCATACGACCTCACTATGAGCTGTAAAGAAGCTGTTTATGAAGCAATCTGCTGGTATTTGGTGATATTTTATAGATTAAGGTCTCAATTCGTGAACCCATTACTGAACGTCATGGGCAAAGTTTCTGCGAAAGATAAAATGGGAACTTGGACTTTGCATGAACAGAGACTGGCACATCGCGTGATCATAGCAAAATACCCAGTGAAAAGTGGAGCCTGAGCACATTGAAGGCTATCTGCAAACATGTTTATGTAACGAAGATCAGATGTCGGAAGAGAGGTAGGAAGTGGTCGCTTGGCCTGATGAAAAAAACACGATTTTCAAGAAATTCGCTTGGTAATCGAAAGGTCAAGTTTGCAAAGCACATCGGGGTCTCGGCATCTTGATATGCTGGCGTGTGTTACGGCTGCAAGAAAAGACTGCATTTAATCCCATTCAGTAGGTTAGATGTCAAACTCATCTTTGAACTCTCTTACAAAGACTCATTGAAGACCAGGTATGCTCTAACATCTGGTTTTATTTTCCAGCAGGACAGTACGCCTGCTTGCTCGCACGGCAAGGTTGATTATGATGGCGCTACCTTATTGCCATCAACTGAAGTAAATGCATTGGCAAAGATGACTAACAAACTCGCCAGACCTTAGCCCTCTTGCTTATCACGTCTGGTGAGCTATGCTGGAACGCTGCAAGACATTTAATCCCAAGTTGGAGAACATTGGCCAGCTGAAGCAAGTCTTGCTGCTAATGTGGGGTCAGTTGCCGCAGGACCCGACCAACAAGGCCCTACTGAGCTTCACAAAAAGAATTTGAGCTTGTGTTAAGGCAGGGAGTGGACACTCTTATTATACCTTACAATAAACTGCAAAACGGAATGCTGAGGTCGTAGTGAAGTGATATCATTTGACTTGGAAATCTACAAGTGACGTCAATTTTCCGCGGATATTTGAAAAAACGAAATTTTAAGTTTGAACAGCTGTAACTTTTGCAAACATGAAAAGTTTCAAATGAAACTTTCAGGGATTGTTGGAAATTCATTCCTCTACAAATTGGGAAATTTTCGCAGAAAAAGTTCGATCGGCTGCGAAGATATCGCATTTTCCCGGTGGTACATTTTTTTGGAGCCACCCTGTAGACACAGCAATTGAGATAAAATTGGAAACCAAATTGGAGCGAATTAAGGCAACAAATTAATGGGCCCCAGAAGGGTTAGCATAATTTTATTAAGCTCTTTGTTTTCATGCAGATCAGCGATCATTGCGCTCATGCATCTGCTTGTGAAGCTATGCAGGCGCCACGCTTCCGCAGACCTTTATCAACTCAAACTCATTGTGTCTTCTCATACTTCTGATAGTAGCCTACTGCTGTTCTGGAACATTTTCCTCTACATGTGTATGTGTTCTTTAATTGCTGCATTTAGTTCTGTTGAGCAACCATTTTCAAGATAATCTTAAAGCGCACTTATAAACACTCAGATGAGTTAGAATCCACGTATATAGGCCTACAGTTGCGACTAATTGCGAGGCAGACGACTGCATACAGGTCCATGGCTTTTTTTAACGTGCAGTTCTACACAAAATGTGCAGTTCTAAATGGATTCGTGCGGTTGTAGAAGCACTTCCGTCACGTTCCGTGCAG